>JAWZYV010011713.1:0-287957 GCA_038373885.1 Cheiracanthium punctorium | reverse complement strand
GAAAGTGCCACAGCCCTAATATTCTCTAGAGCTCATGTTCATACTCAGTGGCATACTGTGAATCCCAGCGATAGGGAGTCAGTAGTACATTCTATTAAAATAATGCTTATGATAAAG
Organism: Cheiracanthium punctorium; assembly: GCA_038373885.1. Lineage (NCBI taxonomy): Eukaryota > Metazoa > Arthropoda > Arachnida > Araneae > Cheiracanthiidae > Cheiracanthium > Cheiracanthium punctorium. Next base: position 287,840 of record JAWZYV010011713.1, on the reverse strand, counting down.
ATTTCCGTGTGTAATAGTGTTGCACAGTTTCATTATTTCACAGAACAGTAAAATGAAATGATATGAAATAGTCTGAAATTAGTAAACAATAAACCGTAGAAAATTCAAAATGTGTTGGTTTCAGGAGTCTTAAATCAGTGTGAAGTTCCTCACTGGTCTGTCTGCTAAAATTGGTTTGTGTGTGAAAAGGGGAAAATTTTGAGTTGGTGTGCGGGTGGTCTCTGGAGAGCAATATTCATGAGCTCCTCTGGGTTTTGCCTAATATTTAAAAATTCACTCTGAAAAAAGAAGCACAGAACCTGAGCTCCAGTGAGCTTCTATGCAAATTAAGCCTTGCCTGTCATATATGTAAATATGGATCTTTATTGATACTTATGAAACTTTAATCATATTGGCTACAAATGCAACATAGCTCATTGGTAGTGAAAACTCCTTTACAATATCAAAATATTCTGCATCATTCAATCACTTGCCTATGAAATAGAAGTTTGCTTATAATGTCATCTAGTTATAACATCATAAATTATCTGATCTCATGGATAACATTGTAACTGAGTTCAACAGTATTTGAGCATTACTAGTAAATATCAGTTTAATATCTAGCTTTGTTGTTGTTGAAGCATCTGTTGAAGTAATTTTAACATTGATGTACATTTATGGCAACTTTCGCTATTTTCATGCCAACCCTTAACAGGGGTCGATGCAGAAATTTTTTCTAGGGTCCCATTTTTGTGAATTTCAATCAGGTCATTTTGTGAATGTCTGCTACGGTCTCATTTTTAGCAAAATGCAAAAAGAGTATACAAAAATGCGAAAATGAAAGAAGTCATTTTCGCTGTTTTGCTAAGCCTTTGCTGTGAATAATAATAAAAACATGTTTGTTATTTTCTTTTCTTGAAATTTTTCTGTTATTTTTCAGATATAGTATAAGCTTGATATAATGCAGTTTTATATAATAAATAATATTTCTTGAAAAAGAATATAAATCACAGCTAAAATTTTCAATTTACTATAAATTTCAACAATATTCAGTATTAATGCAGTATGTGTTATGTTAGGCTTGTACTGTCCTAGAATTAAACTTGTTTTCTCTTGATGGTAAGTACAATTATTAATATTCATTTCAATTTAAAAAAATGTTTATTCACTGCTGTGTATTAATTCTTTAAAGATGTCATGCCTAAATTTTGAAATTTAATTTACAAATTTAAATGTAACACATTAAAGCATCAAAAATGCCATGTGAACTTGTATCTACAGACCTATTGGTAATTTAGCATTATGCTAAAGCTGTTTTTCTGATTTTAGCTTTTTTGCTAAAGAACTTTGGAACTCAGCTTAAACCCTTTCTTCAATACTTAATTTGGGGAATTTCGACACTTATTTTTGTGAATTTTCATACCAGTTTTTAATAAAAGTCACTTTCTTTTTAAAATAACTGATAAAACAAATTAAAATATAGAGTTAAATGCCAATGAAGGGCCATTTTAACCGATTGTAATTATGTGAAGGGGTCATTTTAATCAATGTAATTTTTTAAGGCAATGCAAAACGGACCCAATTTTCATCTGCATTGGTCCCTGCTTAATCAATACGTATAGTATTCATGTTTTCACTTAATCTTTTAATGCGGATACTATTAGTTTGTTAGTTATGTGGTCTAAATATGTTTTTTAGATTGGATACGAAGAGTTCTTCTTCAAAAGAAACTCTGAATAAATTTTACTGTAGTATTGATGATGAAGATTTTGCATATGATTTAATTCAAGAGTTAGTGCATTCCTTTCTAGCAGCGGATGAGTGTAGCATACAGGTAAAGTATTACAGCATAAAATTTTGTTTTGTGCCTAATAATTACCTTTCTAATCTAATGAATACACACAATACACGCTTTGTTATTGACATAATTCAAATTATTAAAACACTTCCATATGCTTTACAGAAACAGACTTCTTTTCTCTTTATAATAATATATTTAAAAAAAAGTGTTATGCAAATTACATATAAAAATTATGTATGCAAATTTTTAAAATACAGTTTGCATAACACATTTGCATTTACATAATATATAGAGAAATTGGCAGATTTTAAAAATAAAAATTATGGATTTTATTGTGACGTGAAGATCATGGATAAATGTTGCGTGTAAAAGTGCTAGTTTTTAATTTGTCTTTTATCAGGGTGTCTACCGCTCCGGAAAATCCGGAAAGTCTGGAAATAACCGGGGAAATGGGTCTGGAAAGTCTGGAAAAAACTGGGAAATTGGATAATGGGTCCGGAAAATTCACCAAAAGAATTATTTTTTTTTCCCCCCATGCCCTTTATTTATTTTTTTAACCTTTTCTCTCTAATTGTCAGACTGGAAACCCAAAGCAACTGCAACACATTTTTCGGACCGCGAAAGCATCAAGCGATGTGTTAGGAGAGAAAAATGGGGGCTCATCCATCGTGACGGGAGGGTAAAAGACAAATTAGCTTACTTGGTAACTTATATCTTAGGACCGTATTTCCAAGAACAGTTAGTTAATTCTATCAGAAAGTGCGACTACTTCTGTTTCTCAATTGATGAAAGCTTAATCCTGTATACTTCAGTTAAAATTGATTTCAAGAAGTTGAATAAAATATGCAAACATAAAGACAAGGGAGGGGCATTGTGCAATTTCCCTAAGTAAAATTCATTGGTCAGGAATTTTTTTCACGAGACCTCCCAAAAGTCAGGTAAAAGTCAGGAAATTGACTTTCAGAAATTTGGTAGACACCCTGTTTATGTTTGAAGGTGATTTTATAACGATATTTAACTATGGATTTTATATTCCCTACTTCCTAATTCTATTTTGTAAGCATTTAGAAAGAATTATTTATTTATAAATGTGACTAACTATAGCAATTACTCATGTACCATATAAAATGCTAATTGGTGAAAAGAAAAAAAAAAATCTGCTGAATTTGATTTTAGAAATAAAAATTTACAAAATTTTAAAGCAAAATTATTTTAATAAGGTTGTATTTGCTCATGAGTTTAGTCAGACTTGTTATATGATACTAGCTGACCCATGCGAAAATTTCACACGATATCGTATTTAATGCTACAACTGTAAATATTATAGTGTGAAAATGAGTATCGAGTTGTTATTTTGTAACACCGTTATTGTGTCGCCTGTACATAGGGTAGCCATTAACATTTAAATTGGTCTCTTCTTGAAAATCTTTAGGATAGTTTTTACTACATTTTTGATCTTTCATACATTGACTGTTAGGATTGATAGTGCCACAGGACCCATGCACCATGCATTCCTGAATAACTTTAAAAAGTTGTGAATCTTTTTCTTTATCTGGAATTGCAGCACAAATTAGAGTCCACATCTTCCACTGAACACAATTTATCTTCATTGACAAAATGAGTAGCATATGTGCGTACAACTCCGAGCTGTTCTATTTACTTACATTTTTTATCTGTTGTTGCCACTCATTTTTAAAGAAAGTATATTCAGTTCATCTGACTCCATGGCAACCTGGAACCATGGAGTCTGTTACATTTTTTTGGGTCACGTATTTAATGAGATCTAGCCGTGCCAGAAAAAAAAAAAAAACCTTTGAGAAATAATATAAATGATTTGTTTTTTATTTTTTTAATTAAAAAAGGATTTTTTCTGAATTTTTGCATATTTTTCGTCAAAAGTAGAAATTATAAGCTTTAACTGGGTATTTTTATTATTTTTTTTTTTGGTCAAGTATTTAATAAGATCTAGCCGCGCCAGAAAAAAACACCTTTGAGAAATAATATATATGATAATGTGCTGAACCCTAATTACTGAAAAATTTATCTTGTATATTCTATTTATCTGATTATATATAGTCAGTCAAACATTGGCGCAACAGCCTCTCTGTGGGGCCAAGACCTGCGCTGCCCAACAGTGCCTTCGTGACCATCTGCTCTTGGGTGCAGATGCATATGCCTCAGCCAGGTGGTCAGCCTGTGTTGCGTTCTCTGTGGCATTCGGCCAGAGATCAAGAGGTCTCGTTCGTATCCGATTGAAACCTCTGTTTTTTTTCATTTTTTTTCCTCCCTTAAAAATTCATAAAGCAGTTTAAAATGACACACACATTAGAAAATTGACATGAATTATGGAATAAACACTTTTCTATGAAATAAAATTGAATAACTGCAAATGAAAGCAACAGAAATGAGAAATATTATTTATCAATAACATTTTGAAAATTTATTTGATACTTTTACTAATGTGTAATTGAGTAAGGGTGATATTTGTCCTAAAACCTTGCGAAACAAATTGTTTGGACATCTGCTACAACATATGAAAGAAATATTTTTGCATCCGCATTGTCTTTTCATTTCTGTTTGTGGGGGAAAAAATTTCATTTACATTTAGAAATATCTGCCTTTCATCAGAAAATTTTGCTGCAAATCATGAATGTTTTAAGATTTCAGAAAAGAATGCGTGAATGTGGTGATAGCAGAAAATACATGACTTAATGAATTTTTATTGCATCTTCTCAGTTTTCCTGTTTATTTTGCATAAAGTATGGAGAAATTTTATAAATTTGTATTTTTCTTTTTTGGGTGGGGGGGGGTGGGGTAGTAAAACTGATCATCACATGGTTGACAAAGTGATGTACATTTAAGTGGGATTACTTCTAGGGGACAAGATGAATTACTTTCATCGTCATAAAAATATTTTGTCATAAATTTCTGGATTTGTTTGACCTTTCCTAAAACTTCTTGTTCCCTACATATGGTTTCAAAATTCGGTCAAGGAATGAAACATAGTGGTTACTTGTTGAAAGTGTCCCAGACTTTGAACAAGTTACATTCACATTGGAATATTCTTTTATTAAATTCTCTATAGTTTTTTCAACTCGGAATCCAAAAGCTCCTGGTATTTTATTATTAATATTGTTTTTCGTTATCTACTACTCGCGAAGTTTGATGAATGTGAAATTATATGCATTCTGCATCAAATCATAAATGTTTTAAACATATAAAAAGGTTTAACTTATCATTTATACCGAATATTGAATTTCTAATTGTAATTACATGTGTGTAACACGTTTTAGCTGAATGGGAAATTTTAAACAATAATTGCATCATTCAAAATGAAGAAAGAAGCAAATCCATTTTTATCATTCTTCCCTGGTCCTAAAAGTATTAGTAAATTATCAAATATATACACAACAAAGAACTTAATAACTCCAGTTTTACAAAGTAAGTCACAGTATAATTTTTACACAATCATTTGAAACTGTTTTATGAATTTTTATGGGAGGAAAGAAAAAAAAAAAAAAAAAAAAAAAAAAAAAAAAAAAAACTGAGCAGATTCAGTCGGATACGAACCAGAAACCTCTTGATCTGTAGCCAAATGCAAAACCACTGTGCCACGGAAAACGCAAATGATTTATTAAATAATTGGCAAAGAACAGTGCATCAAATGTTTAAATGGAATTTTCTCGAAAATGAGGGAGAGTTGGCGGCTAGTTCTTTGGCATTTTGCTATACTATGGGTCCCCTATAACTCATCAACATTTTATCAAGATCGGTGATCCCAACGTCTAAAAGCCTCCCCTTGTTAGAATTATTGAGGAAAACAGCAAGTGAATTTTGAATTTGTTTGATGATAATCTTAAGAATCATTTATTATTCATGGTTTTCCTTATTTGCATTTAGTTGATTGTTAAAAATGCATGGTTGTATTATTTGCATTCAGTTGATCGTTAATGCATATATAATTAAGTAATATCTTTGAATAATAATAGATTTTAATTTTCTTTTCATTAATTTTCATAAATACTAAAGTATTTACTGTGTAGTTAAAAATACAGACAAAAGTATAGCCATTTGTAATCAGTGTAATTTATTAGCTCTTCAAATACATGAATGTACAGTAATATAATGTCTTATAATTTTACTCTGAAAATTTGAAAACATTTTCAGAGTAAAATTAATAAACAAAATGTGAAGTCTGTTATTATTACCATAAAAAGTATAACTATATTTCTTGTTAATTTCATTTAATTTTTATCTTTTTCTTTATGTAAATTATTTTATGGTAAATTAAATTTTTTTATTCCAAAAATATTAAGACCTAATTATTGTAACTTTAACAGACTGTAGGGGACAGTTCAGAATTCCTTTACAAGTCAATAAGTGTTTAGATAAGTCAATAGTCAGATAAATGTTTTGTCATGAATTAAATAAAAATATCAAAATTCCTAAAAGTATGGCAATACCACTGTGATTGTGTTAAAGACAAGGAGAAATCCAGTCCTCTCTTACCAAAGAGAGTGGCACCAGTAGTTAGCAGAACATCAACTTTACTCTTCAAGAACATGAAATACATAAAGAGTGTGACGGAGAAAGAAGAAAGGGCTACAAAATTAAAATAAAAAGACTTGTACTCCTGTGTTTTGTCACGAAGCAAAAGGACTTAAGTGAAGCTAATGCTTCACTTAAGGCCTCGGGAGCATTAGCTTCACTTAGGGGGAAAATTTAACTTTGGCATTCGACCATATTTAACCATCGCATTGAAAAACCTAGTCTTAAAACTTATTTTATAAAGTTAATATTAAAATGCAGTATGAACATTTAGTAAATTAAAATCATCCTAATACTAACTCAAAGTCTAGATTATGACATTTAATAGTCCAACATGACATTCACTTGCTATGCTACTAAAGAAATTAAAAAGTACTTTAAAAGGATTTTTGTTTTTTAAGGATTTTGCTACATTTTCGATATAGAGTTTGTAGAAAGTACTTATTTTGTTTCAGTGTGTTAAAAAACTCATTTAATTTTATTTATTTGAAAGCGCTTTGGAGCATATGGACAAATGGATTTGATTTTCTGACTTACGCGGTCAAGCATTACCAGAGTATGTGATGCAACACATAAGGAAGGGGGGAATTGCCCAGGCCTAGACTTGTGGGACAGTGGCACAAGCTAAAGTTTCTTTTCTTTTATGGGGGATGGGGATCGGTTATCATCACATTAATATGTAGATTAATTAAATAAAATGTTTATTAATACTAATTAGAATATACTTATGATATAATCATCCTTTTAATTACAATTTTTAATTATGAAAATAATGCTTATAAACTAAAGGTTCCCGAGTGTCTTTTGGGAGATGTTCCCCACCATTGGGTGCACCAATATTCCGGACATCAATTTTTTCCGTGTTATGGACAAAGATTTTACTTTCTTTTAAAGTTACAGCCTTAACAGAAAAAAAAAAAAACCTTTTTGAAAAGTTGTAGCCTGAATAAAGATTTCCTTAAAATATAATATTATTAAGTTTATAGGCTAAATTACTTATGCATCGCTCCCAACTTGTAGGATTGTACTAATGATTAAGGAAATCATACGAATTTTTTCTTAAACCTCTAATAAATAATCTAAAATATAAATTTCTGCACACATTGTACAGCCCTTAAATGTGTATTCCCTGTATAGCCGAGCTTTTCTGGATTTCTCTAGGGGCAGTGCAAACATGAGGGTATCTAAGGTTTAGTTTATTTTACAGATCAGTGGTTAGTTCATTAATTTTTTTTTTTTTTTTTTTTTTTGTGAAAAAACTACAATAAGTATTATGCTTCAGCATCCTAATTTCAATCTTTTCCATCCTTCTTGAGAATAAATATTTTTCCTTTAGCATTCTTCATTGAAGCTTCCGTTGCCATAATAGTAAAAATGGACCCCTATTTTAAATGTAAATGAAATTTTTTACCTTATTTGAATCCTTAAAAAAACCCCACAAAATCTTCAATAAAAAGAGCAGGCTTAGATATAATTGAAAATGAAAAAGAATTAAAATAAATCTTGAAACAAAGAATATTCCGGCTAGGCTAAAAATGTTTGAGAAAGCAAACAAGAAATAAACGTAACATGTCTAATAGTCCCCCCCCCCCTTCTTCTAATAGTTTTACAAACAGGGTGTGAAAAGGTAATGTTTTTAAATCAAAAAAGCCAGATTTTTTAAATTTAAATCTGATTTTTTTAAATTTAAATTACCCAACTAAAAATAAATTTTAGATTTAGGCATTAAGCATACTTTTTTTTTTTTTTTTGAAAGTGTGAAGACATATAAGAAGCAATAAATATAAATAAACTAAAAAAAAAAATTATATTTTATAAAATACAAGTAGATTTTTTAAAATTGTAATATTAGCCAACATATAAGGAGGGTTCGACAGTATTTACTGTCTGATGGTATTTACCGGTTTTTACTATGGTTTTTACCATCTTTGGAAAAACATGTTTTTACCAGGGTTTTTATGACCTTTGAGCAAAACTTATTAGTTTGACTATTTTTTGTCACTTTTTTGAAGATTTATCACTCCACTAATGGCTGAGAGGTTCTGCTCGCGAAACTGGATGGGGGGAGGTGCCAGGTTCATACCCCGGTCGTGACTGTTGATCTAGCTGTTCGGAATTTTCCGTTTTTTTTTTTTAAATTTCAAAAACCGTGCATAAATACTGGCTAGGATCACACCTTAGAAATAGGAAGGTATTCCCCTATGGGATTAGGACACCAGTGCAGTCAATCGGCCTTAATCCACAAGCAAATAATGAAGATTTATCTGCTATTTTTATTTTTTCATTTTCTCAGGGATAAAAGTTCAGGACACTTAATATCACTATTTCCATTTCCATATAACAATATTCACCTAATTCAGTGTCTGATTTGGTAAGTAAAAGAATGCTATACAAAAATAGTTCATTTTAAGGAATATAATAAACACAGAAAACTTTCATCCATGTTTTCATCTTACAAGAATTCAAGTTTATAGATAATGTACATTTATCATTATTAAAACTATTATTATGAGAAGGCACATTACAATATTTATTACAATTATGTAATGCAGGCTAGTTTAATAAGTTTTACTTAAAATAAAATTGTAAATATACTTTTATTACACTTAACTTATCTTAATCATTTTAATGAAAACCAAATGCTTACAAATATTATTTATTACATAATGTAGTTTGCATCATCAGGATGTCCTGCTTATTATATATCCACATCAATTACATGAAAATAGAGTTTTATAAATAGCATTCAGTTCATGGCTGAGGGAGTTTATTGTATCATTAGGTTTTTACCGCTTTTGCCAGGTTTTTACTATGCCCTGGCAAAAACCAGTTTTTACCGGTAAAAAGCCAACCCTGAACATAAGTGCATTCTAACACACACCCCCCCCAAAAAAAAAGGGTGTAAATATCTTAAAAATCATATAAGATCTATTATTATCATCATTATTATTTATTGTTATTATTAAAATGTACATATTAAACTTCTTGAATATCACATCATATTATGAAATTTCTTGAAAAGAAAAATTTGGGGAGTAATTTTTCAATTAAAAAAAACGAATATATGTATACATAGCGCACATTGGTTTGTGCCAAAAAAAAATTGGGGGAGATTTCTCACCCATCCAAAAATTTTGAGTGAGATCTGAAAGTTAAGTGAGAACATAAGTATTGTTTAACATTATTTTATTTATTTATAGTACAATTTCAATAACACCGATTTTTCCATTCATTAAAAAATTTTACAGCTTGATCATATTGAAAACTTTCTAAATTGATATTTCTATCAGCTACTCTAATACGATTGCTTAAATTTGCACTTGAAAGTGCACTGAAATTTGCACTTGAATTGTTAATGGATATTCAAAGTTAATGAATATTCAAATTTATTCAAAGAATCACATCCAGTTTAACTAAGCAAAAGAATTATTAACTATAATATTTTATCTTGTATAATAAAATTATATAAAATAACTTAATATTTATATAATATATTTACATAAATATTAAATTATATTACACTACAAAGTTGGTAAGATACAAATATGTGTGACAAAGTTAAAACAGATATAGTTAAGTTCAAATTCTTACTACAGTATAAGCTAGATTATCCGGCATTTAACCGGAAAATTTCAGCTTCTTTTTTTTTTTGGTGGTGGGGGTCTTCTTAAAAGATTGATTAACTCTTACTGTGAACGACAACTAAACTTAGAACGGAAGGGGGGGTCCAAATTTCAAACTGCCAGAGGTTATCAATAATTCCATAAATCGTGGTGGTATATAAAAACACAAACAGATGAAATGCTCTCAAAACTCATATACGATGCACACGCATACAAAAACAAAACATTTTACAGCTGGCAAGCAGGAGGAGAAAAATCAACACGTCAGCTCAGCGCCGATAGCATTAATTAATATTCCCCCTCTGCATTCCGATGATTTAACCCTGTTATCTCTGAATAGAAACTCAAGAGAGGAAGGGGGGGGGGGGGGGGCGCTTCATTGCGGCCGCGGCACACTCGTTATCCGACAGTAGTAGAGTAAAAACAAATTTTTGTATTTGTAAACTGGCGTTTTTAAACTTTCAAACAGCGTGAGAGAATCTCGCGCAGGTGGCGAATATTTTGCAGCGCGAGAATACCTCGCGCTGTAATATTTTTTGCGTGAGATTTAAGAAATTTATGCGAGATTCTCGCGGTCTCGCGGGAACCCTGGTTTGTGCATAATTTATTATCAATAAAAAACATAAATTCAAGATTTTTTTGAAAGGTTAAATTTTAGAAAAACGAAATAACACCATCATTTCATTTCTAATTTTATACAAACCTAAAGAACCATAGGAAAAATTGCTTAAGAATGTCTTGGCCTGTAAAAAAATTAGTGATTAGAATTATAAATAAAAAAAAAAAGTTAAAAATGAAAAATAGACAAATGCTTGAATTCAGTTCAGATGACACAATATTTTTATATTTTATTTTTTTTAAACACTTAGGGCACAGAATTTAATGTTTTGTACAAAAAGACTAATTTTTCTGCTTTTTTATTACCCAATTGGTTTCTCAGTTTTGTGTGCACTAAACCATAAGTAGAAAAGAGTCATTCTACTGATGCAGAAGTTGCAACTGCAGTAAGGAGTTGCTTTATTGCTTTTTTTTTCTGTTTCTTCACAGAAACTTAAATTAAAATGCATCTTCCACCATTCCAAAGGAGACATTTGGGTCTCAACACTTTCCTAAAAAAAAAAATATATATATATATATATATATATATCATAAAAAGGATCCGATTTTGCAATAAACTTCATTATTAATGCTATTTAATTGTTTGAGTATTTTTCTTTAGCAAACTCAAAAGCTTTTTCCTTTTCTTCTTCAGTCAAATCACTTCCAAAGTAGCGTGGATCTATTAAATAAGCTAGGAAATAGGAGGTCCTAAAGCTTGGTTAAAACGTTGTGTAAAAAACTTCATATTACTTTTATCCAAGTTGAGTACATTGAGATTTACTTGCAGCTTTTTCCAAATATGAACAGCCTCAGATATAATACACCTATCTTTCTGTACTGCATCCAAAGACTGAGCAATACGCTCAAGTCTGTTAACCAAATCTTCTGCATTTCTTTTAATCGTTAAATTCAACACTTTACTGCTTAAGCTACCATCAATTTTATCCCTTCGATCTTCACATAGTTTCATTAATATTGGCCAGCATTTTATGTAAATTTATAAACATGGTGACAGTGTATGTCTTGAGAAAGTACCAGCTTCTGGCCACCTTCTTGTTTATATTTTGCTGCTGCAAAATGATTATTTCTGAAGTATTTTACTATATGAACAACATGTTCTTTAACACTTGGAATTTGGAAGTCACTTGCCAGTAAACTTAATATGTGTGCAGAACAGCCGTACATAAGAAGATAATATTTGTCTATCTTTTTTTATTCTTCACGCATACTTCTGACATTGGCTGCATTATCTGTGACAAGGCTGCCGATGAAACAATTAAACTCAGATTCACATTTTAATATTACTTCTTGAGCAATTTTAATAAGGTATTCAGTTGTATAAGCATTTCCAGATGTATCAATAGAATCCACAAGATACCAATCCCCACTGCATGTGGTGACAGTTGCACAAATAATGGGCTCGTTGTGGACATTTGACCAGCTGTCCAAACTCATACTAACTGTTTCCCCTTCCAGCATTTTGGAGCTCTTTTCCCGTTCCTGCCTATAAATATTCTCTAAAAGCACACCACCAATTTCTTTACAGGTAGGTTGGTTGTAACCAGGATGCAGCATAGTTATCATTTAAAAAAATTCCTGATGCTCAACGGGAACGGAAAGATGAATTCGTGGCATAAATAAATCTAGCTACCTGCTCATCAAAATAACTTTTTTGGCTGCTGATTGTTTTACAAACATAATTGTCCAAAGTTTTTCTTTTGGGGGGAGATTTGCTATCTGCTGCTTTTCTTTTCAATTTTTGATCAGGGTCAGGGATGCTCATACTGAAGTTGTGTACAATCTGTTGTGAACTGGAAGATGCTGATGATAGACAACCTACCAAATAAAAATTTATTTTTAACAAAATAAAAATAATTTATCATGAATAACTTCATCAAACTTTTAAAACTTATGAACGTTTTTTAAACAAGAAAAAAGAATTTCAATGGAAGTTGTTCGGTCTTGTTTTTAGCTTTATTATTCTTAGATGACTTATGTGTAAAAATAAAATTTTAAAAGTTTGTTTCATTAAAAGTTGCTGATAACTGACAACCTAGCAGATAAAAATATATATGTATTAATAAAAAAGATATATTTATTAGGATTAATTTCCTTATTAAACTAGAAAAATAGAAAAACTTAATTTAATATTTATTTTCTTAAAGAAATAAACCTTTAAAGTATATATTTTTAGTTCATATTTAAAAAAAAAAGTACTTATTTGATTATCTTTAATATTTTTTTTATCTTGGAATCATCAGAAGTACAATGGTCATCAGGATTTGTGCAGGATTCCTTGTGTTTTTTCATCATTGCCACCAATCCCATCATTGTTTTCCCACATATTTTACATTTTGCTTTTACTCCTTTTCTTGAAAGTGTTACCTCTTCATCAAAATAAAGCCAGATAGAATCTTTTTTCCTACCAGCCATTTTGGAATTTTGGCAGGTGAGAACAATTTTCCCTTAATAGTCTAACAGCCGATATAAGAAATATATACCCTCATCTGTTATTTAATAATGATAAAGAATATATTCTAGATAATATATCCATTGATACATCGCACATAGGTTGCCCAGCTAAATTGCGTACCGATGGTGTTAAATAATTAAATTTTTAATTACATTTTTTCGATCAACTTCCCCCATCTGTTATTTATGAAAATCGAGCATTAGTTGAGGGAATATGCCCCAATGAATTGAAAAAATATGGGTTGCCTACTTTCTCCTCTGCCCGACTATGGAGTTGCCAGGTCTAAACAGGTGAGTACATGTTGTTAATATACCCTCATCTGTTATTTAATCGAATTATATATCAAATGAAAGCTTATTTTATTCCCAATCCAACCGTATTAGGTTGCCTTATCAAAAAGGTGGCTGAATCATGGTTGCCTAGATTTTAGATGTAAAATTTGTCAGGTTTTGCGACTTATTACAATATTTGTTCTTTTTAAAAGCATAATGCTACTAAATTTGAGGATTCACGATTTTTTTAGACGACATTATTATGAAAAACCAAGTGCAACCATGTAATTACTTACCATTGATTTCATTCGTCATTTTGTTGATTTCATTGTAGAGGGAATTGTGTCATGTCAATGTGCTACAGATATTGCCGTTGAAATGCGTTTACTGTGGATGATGACTTTAGCACGGCTTGATTCAGTACCGATGTGGTTAGGCTACAATTAGATGGTTACGACCAATAGTAGCCAAATTCAAATCGTACATTATTTACCTCCGATTAATTCTTCGCCAACGTCATATGCTATAGTAAATAAAACTCTCATCATGACAAATGAAATTGCTGAAAAGTGTACTGAAGAATTAATAATTGTCACGTAGGACTTAGCCATAGCTAAAATAGCGATGAAAATACAGCAAAATGAAAAGCCGAAATATGACAATATATGCGTTAATTTTGGGCGCATTTCACACTCAGATGGCATTCTTTAAAGCCATTGGTAAGCATATAGACTGCAGTGGATTAGTGGACATTTTGGTTCAAGCAGAGGCCCTAGAAGGAGGCTCAGCCAATAGCTTGCCGGGCAACAAGCATTTTAATCGCTGCAAGCGTCTCCATCTATTGACTTCCGATGCACTACAGAACTTTCACTTCGAGCAGTATTCATCACAGCATGAATCACATCCTGAGATGCTGTATGAACTTTTACAGATTTCGAAGGATCAAATTGTAAACTTTGTTGGTTACCAAATTGACTTACCTGAAATGCTGAGAAAAATCGTAGATGAGTACAAAGAATATCACAAAAAAACTTTGCTCGGTGAGCACGGAAATACGGCTCAAGAAGAATCCGGTGCAGTGATTTTGAGCTGTATATAGACTCTATTTATAACATGTCCGATTTCTTCTTTTCATTGAACCAGCCAAAATATGCCAGGCGGTCCATTATGTACTTCAATAATCTTATGAAGGTGCAGAACAGCAATTCGCAGGTGGTATCTGAATTTAGACGGGGAGCACTTGGTATCCGACATACCAAATTTGGTTTCTTTCGATCACCAATTGACTTAACGTTAGAACAGACCATTAATGCTGATGCTTTAAATTAGTTAACACATAATTTTGCCGCCGAGTCGATATCAGCCCGAAAAAGATGGGCACTTAGTTACCATTAAAATTGTATCCACTGTTAAAGAACAAGTCAGTCTATCGCAAAAAGATGATACCAGTCATGCTTTGCAGAGAAGTCGAAGGAACAAAAAGGATAACGAAAGTCTTCAGAGTATCATTGAGACTATAAGAAATACAATTAATCCCTTCATTGGGAGTATCGATAAAAATGTTCTGTTTAATATTTCAACTGGTAAGGCAGCATCTTCTGAAGATAATCATTTTCTAATCAACGTTAAGTCAGTTGAAAATCAACAAAAATTAACATTTATTTCAGAATGCAATTCCTATCCTGGAAGGTTCGAAAAACCGATAAAGCATAACAAAATCCTGAATTTCGCTTCACAGTCCGCTGTCAAAGCTCAAACCAACAAAGATAAAAGTAATAAGGCCGTTCTTAAAATGGAAAGAGACATCTTTGGCAGATTACTGGCGATTAGTATTTAGAAAGACATCAACATGGAGTACTGCTCAATGTTTCCGTCAGCGTCTGTAGCACCTGCTCTTTTTTTGTGTACTGGCGAGTTTCTAATAACTGACAAAGCCAAACTAGCCCAAGTATTGAAGTCTAATATCAAAACTGTTGAACATATCGATGTCGAAGTAAGAGACGGTTTTTATTACTTGTATGTTATCGGATCATCTATGCCGCCAACATTTGACAAGGTTGCTGAATCGATCTTAATAAATTATGCTCATATGCTCAACTAATGACTCTAAAATACACATAATTTTTGATAGGCACGTAACACCCTCCACCCAAGACTGTGAACGTCAAAATCGGCTGGAGTTCAATTGACCGTATGTCATCCAAGGACCTCTTCAACCAAGACATAGCGATTTTCATGGAAATCTCAAAAATCATCGTTTCAAAGAAGCTCTGGTACAATTCTTGGCTTAATACTGTCAATAATTCTATATATATATGTAATGTATAAAAAGGTAATTTGGGTTTTACTAGTTTGGGTATTGTTCAAGCGGTACTTTCACTGTAAGTTTTGCTTTCCTGTCATACTTGCCACACGCGCTCTGGAGCTATGTTTTATTTATTTTGTTATTTGCCAGACATCAGGCCATCGATTCTGAGTTCTTTAGATGTACACGTGCCCCCACGCCCTTGTAGCCCCGGATGCGGGTCATGTTGGTAAATGTGTGTGGTTCAATCAGAGATAAGAGAGAGGCGGAGTTATGTCTTCGCAAACCACGTGGTGTGGTAAGCGTAAATACTCCCGCACATCGAAAATCGAGAGACTTCTACCACTGGAACTGCTTAATGAGTCCACGCTGATTCTTGTACCCGTCTCCCCTCCCCTCTTCTCATTCTAAATTGTAACTTAAATGTAATGTTCAATAAACCATATTACCTGCCTTTACTCTGAAACTTTATTTGAAATATCTGACGTCTCATATATATATATATATATATATAGAGTAAAAAGCATAACTTACGAATCAACGTAGCATCCACTTATATATATATATATATATATATATATATATAATATAACGTTTGGAGAACACTATTTTTCTTATCATACAATCGGAAATCACCCCGTGAAACGTGAAGAAGATTATATATGTCAGTATGAAGAGGCAGATACGCGGATAATGTTTCATATATCAAAAGCGCCACCCGATTCAAAAATATTGGTCAAAGCGAATGATACCGATGTCTTTCATTTTACTGGTCGCTATCGAGGAAGTTCTAGGAAGACTCAAATTTGGTTGGCTGGTTCATCACCAAAGAAAATCAATAAGAAAGATCTTGATTGTATTAACTGTACTGAGCTTGCGATGAAATTGGATCCTACTTTATGCTTGGGTCTGCCAGCTTTCCACGCATTTGCGGGCTGTGATTATACAGCTGCATTTTATAACAAAGGGAAACTCAAGACTTTTAAAATGTTTTCAAGACGAACGAATTTTCAGGAAATATTCGCATCATTGACGGACCCAGCAGATGTACCCATCAAAGAAAAAATTCAATGTGTTCAGAAGTTTACTGCCCTTCTTTATGGGATCAAGCAATGTTATAACATCGATGATGCTAGATATCAGCTGTTCCAAAAAACATAGGCAATAACCAAAGACAAAGAGCATTTAGATTGCAGAAGATTAAAGGTATCGACTGCAACAACATTCCACCATGCTGGATCTCACTCAAACAGAAAATTTTGCTCACAATCTATGTAAATTCAATGTGGCTGCACGCAGTGGATGCATGCTGCGTCAAAGTAAATCCTGGTTGGTTTCTGGATGGCTATTTGAAGCCTAGATGGTTCGTTGGGGACCCAATACCTTTACAAGTTGAGGATATACTAAGAGAATCAAAACAAAAAGAAAATGATGAAGAATTAGAATTCGATTTTGACATATTCTGATTCTGACTCGTCAGAAGTGCCTAAGTTTTTTACATAAAACATTTTTACTTATTATTTTGCTATTGTTAATTTTATGTATGAATTCAAAAAATGTTGTTGTCATTTTGTGATATTTTATTTTATCTCACTTCCATCAGTATTTAATCCACGCTTACACGATCGAAAAATATTCTATTGAAAGATGTACGCTTTGAACAAAAAAACTTATTCTTTCATAATTATGTATAGTCGCTGATAAATAAACGCGCGAGTGAAAAAAAAATCATATATAGGTGCTAACATTTAATCGCACTTGAATACATTATTTGATCAATGGAATGTAAGTCAGTACTGAACGGGCAATTGAGGAAAAGCTGAATAAAAATTATAAAGTCTCATCTAATTTCACACAAGTCCGTCAATACTAACTAACTAAAACTTTTCAGCAGACTTCACACACAATGGAAGCAGTTTTTAAAAGACTTGCTCAATGTATAAGATAGTGTAAAAAGTTGTAAAGTGAATAAAAATATTTTCAATAAGATAAAAACATTGCAATTTATTGCAATCTCTATACTTTGAAGTCGTTCATCTGGTTAACTCTGGTTAACTCTGGGAAAAAACAACATAGTAAGTAAAACAGAAGTTACATTATCATTCTCTGTTACAAATTGAATTATTCCCTTTAAAAAGGGCTAAGTGCTCATTTGAGCCGACAATTATAGTACTGTTATTATTTTAACATTGACAAACTAAAAATGCTAAAAGAAACAGTATAAAGCAAGCAAAAGAGAGCTAAGCAGCGCTAGCCAGGCACCAAAGCTAGAAGTATTTAAATCTCAGCTGCGATCGGTGAAGTACGCTAATCTACGGACTTGCGTACCGGGAGAAGAACGGCACGTGCGAGGCGCGTAGCATCATTGGACGATCGGCGTTAATCTGCATAAAGCAAAAGTCAAAGTTAATTTGCATAACGCAAAAGGAAAGTGCGTTAGCAATTGTTCACATGTGAGAAACCAATGAGGTAAGAAACTTAAGAGATGTTTTAAAGCATTACAGATTAAATTAATGCTATGAATTGATTGGCCGATATTGAATTACGGCAAATAAAAGAATTTTAGAGGTTAACTTTTAGAAACAAATAAATGGGAACTGAAACTTGTTTTCTGTTTGCATTTAAGCTTAAAAGAAGTATTTACGAGTAAAGTACGGTAACAAAACTGAAAATAACGCTTTAATGCCTGATAGGGCTAACAAAGCCCCCCCTCTTGTTACTGTGCTATAACATACATAGAAGGTTTCTATTTGAATATTAATAAAACACATACTTCATTACACATTTTCAATACATTTTTAAATACACCTATTAAAGCACACACACATTTCATAATAGAATACTGATATAATACCTTCATTAGAAAAATACGATCTACTCGATCGTTAAAAAAAATTTCTTCATTTTTGAATTTCAGTTCATGATACAAGTGAAAAATTTATATATTACATTAAATACCTTTAAACTTTCTGAACACCAGTTCAATACAGATACTATATCAATAAATATACAAATGCACAATACAAACATCCATCACCATGCAGGGGCCTCTGACTACACACATACACACAATATTTATTAACATAGTGCAATATCAAATTAAGTATATGTATAAACACATTTGTGAACAGTGAAAAAGATTGAAACCGTTTAAAACAATGTGCAATCAGAAATTTGTATAACCATGGTATTTAATTCTAAATATGAGCTAAAATTTTTAAATGCATGCATGAAAAAGGGTAGCATTTTTAATACATAACACTATCATGAAATACTTCAAAAATACATAAAAAAACTTGTAAATATACACTTAGTAACACGTTTAATGAACATTCATTTTAAAAAAAAACACTGAATATTTTAAATTTTGAAGGGTAAGCAGGACCTAGTGGCATTTCCATTTATCAAAAACGAGGGACTTGCTAAATTAAAAAATAACATGCCCGCGACAAGGCCTTCCTGAACTATCACACTTCGAAGGCCACTATCTCCTGCAGATTCTCTGACTGATTACATTTTCACCGGGCAAGACTTTTTCCGGCCGCTCGAATCCCGGGGAATGAATCTAACGTAGGGCAGTAAGAACATTAAGACGGGACTATTAAATTGCTTACCCGACAGAAAAAAAAATTGTAACTCATCCCAATCCTTATTGGGTGAAAAAAGACTAGATACGTGTCAATGTGAAAAAAATACCCTCTCCTCTGTACAAAATTTTCATTTTTTTTTTTTTTTTTTTTTAAGATAGAGGGAGAAAAAAAATTCACATTTGCATCACTTTCATTATGAAACTTGCTAGTTCATTTTTGGTAAGAGGTTTAGTGAATATGTCTGCAAGATTTTCTTTACTTCTTATATATTTAACATCAAAAATGTCCTTATAAATAAGTTCACGTACAAAAAATAACTTAACATATATATGTTTCGTCCGATAGTTCTCGATAGGAGATTTAACAAAATCTATTGCTGCCATGTTGTCTACATATAAGAGATCTATCTTTTGAATCTAATATAATTTTTAAACTTATGCATTCATTACATGATTGAACCATAGCAATTCTTTTGCGGCTTCAGTCAAGGAAACAAATTCAGCCTCCATAGTACTGAGGCTGATACACTTTTGTTTAAAGGTTGTCCACGCTATTGGGGAGTCGCCTAATAAGACTATTTGACCACCGATTGAAGTTCGATCATCCCGATTCGCAGCATAGTCTGCGTTGAATAAGTTGTTATTTTTAAGTTACTGCATGAAAGTCATAGTTTAAGATCTCGAGTTTTATGCGTGTATCCTAGCAGTTTTAATAAACCGTTCCAGTGAATTATACCTGGGTTGCTTTGGAACTGGCTAAAAATATTTACTACATAATTTATGTCCGGTCTGGTATGACTTGTGATAAAAGAAAGGCAGCCTAATAAATTTCTATATGGCTATTGTAGCATTTCTTTTACTTCTGTTTCAGTTTGAGGACATTGGGTTTTAGAAAACACTGTGTCTTTGGCTATGGGGAGTGAGGTAATAGGGATGTGATATTCTTTAAATCTTTCATACACTTCCACTATGTAACTTTTCTGATGGATTAGAATTCCATCTTTTTACTCGAACTCCACTCCTAAGAGTTTACGTGTTTTACCCAAAGGTTTTAATTAAAAAAATTTGCCTGTGGATTTAACACTGTCCTCAATTAACCTTTTTGCTCCAGCTCACACATGAGGATTTTTGTCCCAGAAAGCAGCAGAATCTATAAGATTTCATTCCCCTACTTCCATGCTGAAGAGCACGCCTTGCCTTTTGTTTGGTAGGTGGGGGCAAATATCACTGACCACAAAAGTCCACTAACGAAATACAAATCTGTATGCTCAATGCCGGTCAATTGACTACCACTTTCTCCCCAGTCAATTATCTACTAACATGCCTGACTCTCCCACAGCATAAGAAAAGGAATTTCTAGAGGCGGGAATCTCTTATCCATCTTCCATGAAGGGTGAATGGATTTCCTGTCAAAAGAGGGGAAAGAAGTCCTTGGTAAGGCATTTGTACCAGCGCCGTTTTTCAGTCAGTTTTATTTTTTGGTACAACTGTTGTACCGCCGGAGTGAGAAGGTTAAGGTGCTATTTTTACTGAAAACTACTATGTCATCAACATACAACAAAAGAACTATTTTAGATTTTAGTGTGTATACACACAGGCACCATTCAAGCTTTTTAAAGCCTATGTTTGTCAGGACTTCGTTTAATTCCATGTACCAAACTCGGCCACTTTGATGTAGGCCGTATAGTGCTTTATTTAATTTGCAAACATACTGTTCTTTGTTGTTTTCTACAAAACCGGGGGGTTGATGCATGCATACGCTTTCAGGTAATTTTGCATATAGATATGCACATTTTATATCATATTGTAAGTGAGTCCATTTTTTAAACGAAACTAAAAGGGAAAAGAAGAATCTAACTAGACTGAAATTCACTACGGGACTGAAAGTCTCATCGTATGTGTCGCCTTTTATTTGTTTATAGCCTTGGGCTACTAGTCTAGCTTTATATCTTACGATTTCACCTTTCTCATTTTGTTTAGTAATGTATACCCACCTACAACCAATTGGTTCAGTGTTTTTCGGGAGTTTGACCAGGTCCCAAACTTTTCTTTCTTTCATAATTTTAATTTCTTCATTCATGGCATTTTGCCAAAGTTCATGTTCAGGGGATTTTATCGCCTGCTTATACATGTTTGGGACTTTTATCTTTTCTAGTCATACTAAAGTGTTTGCACTAGCTGTTGAACTTCCACTCTGACCTTGTACTATACCTCTGTACAGATTTTTTGAGGAAAAATAAAAAATATATGGTTCAAATTTTATAGTGTGTTTTGAACAGTAATTTTTAGCTTCATTTAAAGACCTAATTCTTTGTGTTTTTTTCGGGTTTAGTCACCCCTGTCTCGTAGTAGTAAATGTCTGTGCGGCTGCCATCAGCCCTTGTTACTGGTTTTCTTAACCACCTAACTTCATGTAACTGTGGCTGATCGTCCTCACCCTCAGATTCGTGGGAGGAGGGAGCATCATCCGATATGGAACTTTCAGGCTCAGACTCACTATCGCTGACATTTTCTATATCACTTTCTGGACTATTAGGTATGCTGCCCATTGCTCCACTGAGGCTATTGTCTTGCCCAAAAATTTGTGAGCACGTTTTATTTTTATCTTTACTATAAAAGGTTTGCTCGTCAAAGTTGACGTTAATGGTTTAGAAAATTTTATTTTCCTCTTGTAACAAGATACGGTAACATTTTGTTCGGAATGCATATCCTACCATTACGCCTCTTTTAGCCTTAGGCTGAAATTTATTTTTTCTTTGTTTAGGCACACCTACGTAGGTGATGCAGCCGAAGGGTTTCAAATGACGCACTGATGGTACAGTACCTCCGTATAACTCGAAAGGTGTTTTTGACTGCTTACTATGGCAAGTACGATTTTGCGTATATGTGAAATATAGCATAGCTTCTGGCCAAAAGCTGTAGGGTAAACCACTTTCGGATAAGATGGTGCGTACTGCATCCATCACGGTGCGATTATAACGTTCCGCTGCTCCATTCTGCTCAGGCGTGTAGGTGTTTGTGAATTCGTGTTTGATTCCATTATCGGAACAAAATTTCTCAAATTCTTTATTCACAAATTCGGTGCCATTATCAGATCGGATAGCTTTTAATTTTAAATCTAAGAAACGTTCAGCCCGTTTAACGTGTCTTTCAAAGACATTAAAAACTAAAACTTTATCTTTCATTGGATATTTCGAAACACGTTTTGAAAAATCATCAACAATACATAAAAAATATTTTTCACCATTCCTGCCTCTTACTCTGGTTGGACCCCAGATATCCATGTGTAATAATTCTAAGGGACGTTTTGATCTGACGTTTGGTAAAGGTTTAAAAGAAACTCGACTTTGTTTATTAAGTTTACAGGGTTCACACTTTATATTTTCAGTTAATTCAGGTAAACCATCTACAGAGTTATTTTTACTTGTACGATTTACAGCTTCTGAATTTATGTGTCCTAAACATCGATTCCAAAGTAAGGCTTGACTTACATCCCTCCCCTCTGTTACATCGGTTTCAAAACGAACCTTTTTACGTGCTTTAAGATATTTGGGATACAGGCAATATATACCATTTTTAAGTGTGGCGGTGAAAATTGGGTTATCATTTTAAAAAATTTTAATTTTTCCTTTTTCTCCTACAAATTTGGCACCTTTTAAATCAAGGCTAGAACCTGAAATTAAGTTACGTCTTAAGTTGGGTGAGTACATAACATTGTTGAATGTATGAATACTTTGATCAAATTTTAACTTAATAATAAAAACATATAAAACATTATTTAATACGGTGGATTTATTAGTTAAAAGTTTTTATTTGGGAATACCTTATTCCCCCGTACACAATATATATTTCGGTTACACACATAACCACCTTCAGTCGTTTCTGGATCTCTCACTAATGGCGGCTTCTTTTTATATCTTCTTCGTTCTTCTTCTTGAAAGTTCGGTGAATGACGTCATCCCATGATTGGTCGATTGTATGAAGCGCATCGTTGACGCTGCCATCTGTCGTCATTATTTCTAAGCTCTCACGAATGTAGGCATATATACTATTTTTAAAGTTGGCTATTTTTTTAATATTTTTAAAATCAATGGTAATGGGCTCTTTCAAAGCAAGACGGGCCAGAGCGGTACTTTGTTTCTGGAGGTTAATGTCTTTAAAATGTTCGTTTTTTCGCTCTTTAATTTTCCTTTTTGTAACGCCGATGTAGCAATTTTCTTTATTAGTATCGTTTGACATAAAATTAATTTTATAGATCCCTGCGGTTTCGATGGGGTTGATTGGGTCTTTTTCTGATCTAATGCGCTGAAAGATTGTTTTATTAGGTTTAATTGGAATACGGAAGTTCTTTTTACTGGCGATATCAGAAAGTTTATTGGCTATCCCTCGGCTAAAGGGGATAGCGGTAGTAAAACGTGGTTTATCTTTTTGACGGTTGTCTATAACATTTAATTTACGTTGCCTAGCTTTGAAAACTTTGTCGAAAATTTCACGAGGGTAGTGGGCGTCTTGACATTGTTTCTTTATGAAAGCAATTTCTTTTTGAAGGAGGTCGTTGTTAGAACACACTTTGAAAGCGCGGTCGATATAGGAACGAATAGCAGCAATTTTATAGTTGAAAGGGGTTTTTAGATTTAAAATTTACTATATTAGTATTACAAGTAGGTTTTCGAAAGATGGTGGTCTCAATGTATGTAATGGTGGTTATGTGTGTAACCGAAATATATGTCTACGGGGGAATAAGGTATTCCCAAATAAAAACTTTTAACTAATTTAACTTAATAGTTCCCTCTCCCTCAATGGGAACTGTAATGCCGTTTACGGCATTAACTAAACTTTCATTTTTTAAAAGAGTAAAGTTACTAAATAAACGTTTATCTTTACAAAAATGATGTGATGCAGCTGTATCAAACAGCCATGCGTCACTGTCGTGAACTGCACTTGAACTTGCTTCTATAATAAAATTAGAAGATGGACAGTACCTTGATTCACGGGTGTTAGACGGTCGGTTAGCATTGGAACTTTCACCTCTTTTGGGTCTCCTCGATGCAGGACGGTCACGTTGTTTAGAATCAGTCCGGGAGTGAGGGATCTCTTCTAGCACACTGTCGTTGACGAGGATGAGAGCGGGGAGGTCTCTGGCGTTTAAAGACCAGTTGCGCTTCATATTCGCTTCATGAGATTCGCTCAGCATATCAGAATCTCGGAGCTTGAGGCGGGATTCCTCAGCGACTAGTTCGACTAGGATCCTGTCAAATTTAAAGTTGTCGTCGGTCCAGTGGAGAATAGACTGTACTATACCATCAAATTGAGGGGGGAGGTACCTCAGTATCTGGAAGTTGAGATACACCTCGGGAAGCGGCTGTTTAATTGCAGACAGCTGAAGTAAATTAAAAACTTTGTAAAAAACACATATAAGATGTTATAGGTAAGAGGATACGCACGTTTCAACCAAAAATTGTTTTGGCCTTCATCAGTCCAAGCCCTTCGTCGCAAGCAGCACAGGGAACTGAAAAGAGATAAACAAGCAAGATGTTGCTACAAGGGGCAAAGAAAAGTCGAACAAAACCACGGAGAGGGAGAAAAAAATATTAAAAAAAATATGGGATAAAAAGGAAAGGAAAGAAGCACAAAAATACAGAAATAAAAAAAGGAATAAATAAATAAAAAAAAATTATAATAATAAAAAAGGAACACACGAATACAAACATGCACACAAAAAAGAGAAAACAGAACAAAACAAAATAACAAAAAACAAATAGAACACAATATAAATATATATATATATATATATAAATTTTTAAATAAAAACCACGAACAGGACAGCACAATATACAAATATATATATATATATTTTTTTAAAATATATATATATAAAAACGTAAAGGAAAGACAGTAACACACGTACACACACATAAAAAAAAGGGGGGGCAAACAAAATAAAAGAATAGAGGGGGAAAGGGAACGAAAGAAAAAGAAAACAGGGGGGGAAGTAGACGAAGAAAGTGAAAAGAAACTTACAACAGCAGCTGACTGAGGAGTGCACAAAATCTTAGCCTTAGAAAACTGAAAACGATGATTGGAATTCCAACAATATGAGGCAATAGAAGATTTGGAAAGATCGTGCTTAGAAACATATCTCTCATGCTCTTTGAGCCTAAATTTGAGAGCTCTTCTGGTCTGACCAATATAGCCCAATTCACAAGATCCACAAGGAATATAATAAACACCCCAACGGTTCTCAGTAGGAATAGGATCTTTAAGGGAAGAAAATTTAAGTTTATTAACAGGTTTGAAAATGACTTTGAAACCGAAATTTTTGAGAAGTTTAGAAATTTTGTAGCATAAAGGGGAAAAGAAAGGTAGTACAATTAGTTCGTTGTGAAAATTAATAGTATTAGTAGAAGTATTAGTCTTATTAAATTTAGAAACAGCTTTTGATAGCAAATTTTGATAGCACGAAACACATAAGTGTAAAAAGCAGAAAGTTTTTGCTGGTAAGGATGATTAGATAGGGCATGAGGAGGTAAAGATATAGAAAATGGTTTGCGGAAAACAGAAGTAGAGAAACCGTCAGGATTCCTAGAAACAAGAACATCCAAAAAAGGTAAAGAATTGTTGCACTCCTCTTCTAGAGTAAATTTGATACACGGATCAACAGAATTAAATAACATCTTATGTGTGTTTTTTACAAAGTTTTTTATTTACTTTATTGTTTAACACCAGTATTTTGAGTGTTTTTTCCGTTGCAGACAGCTGGTTTCGAATTCTTTTTAAACGTGCGGCAAACTCGTCGATGGACTCGTCAGCTTGGATTCGACTGGCACATAAGTCCGTGAATAAGGACATATGGTATGATCTGTTGTCAGGTCAGAAGTGCCGGTTTAATTTATTCCAGGCGAGTGCGGCATCTTCAAAGTTCTCTATTATCTTCCGGAACTCAGGTTCGATGTTGAAGTAAATGGTCGCTAAAGCGGACAAATTTCTTGCATCAAAAGCTTTAATATCTTGGGCTGAAGTCGGCGATTTATCATCTAGTACAGGACGTGTTTCTTTACCGGATACAATATTCCACGTCCCTTTTTCTAATAGAACATACTTGATATCAGCAGCCCAATTCATATAGTTCGAATGATTCAATTTTTCGATGATTATCTGTGTAAGTACTGGAGTCATCATTTTTCAGCTTTCTTGCCCCCCTTCTTAAATTATCACAGAGCTTCTTGAAACAATGGGGACAAGCCTTTATACTTTGCTGTTTATTGTGTTGTCTTCACCATGTGCACTGTGTAAGCCTACCATAGTCATCTTGTTTCAATAAACTACAGAAAAGGTACCTACTTTGTCTTTCTTGTCTAAACACATATTCAAACCAAAGACTTCTACTGTGCAACTCAAGTTAAATGAGTTTCAACTCTGCTTACAAAATGTATTTTACAGATAAAATCAAGTAACTATTCAATTTCAGTCAATGACTTTCAATTTGTAATTTAACTTGTTTGTTGAATAGTGATGTGTGGTATCAACCTATTTTCATTTCAAGTGACTTTGCATTTTTCTAATAATAAGTTTTACAATCAACCCATTTTTATTTAAAGTGATTTTGCTTTTTTTAATAATAAGTTTTACAACAAGTGTTTCTTTTTCAATAACTTACAATAATTTTGCTATCTTTTAATGAGTATTTTACCTTTTTTTTTAAGTTATGTTAATAATGATATATCTTTAATGCTTCCTTAAATATTTTCTTTTAATATTTGCTTAATTCACTTTATTTATTATGTTTTTGCCTTAAATCAGTTTTTCTATGGTACCAATTTGGTGACCCCATGTTATTTTTTTTTCCCTTCCTACTTCTGAAGCTAAATCCTAAGATGTTTACTTAAATTTAAATGTTTTCCTTTTATTTTACTCTTTTGCGAATATTCGGATAGATTTCGGTCCTAGTTAGGAATAATTCTTAATTTTGAGCATTTCCCCGTGCGTTTTGACTATTTTTACGGCCTAGGTACTGTTTCGGTAAATCGCCATTTTTTTTTTCATTTCGATTGATGCTTCATCTGAATTCTCGCCATCTTGAAACCGACCGCCATTTTTTAGCCGAGCGCGTCCTTTCACACTCGATGCTTCTTCCCGCACAAATCTGGTCTGGAACTTTCTCGAAGGACGCAGCAGCTGGCGATCGCTGATTGGCCAAGAGGGCCGCCCGCTTAGTAGCGTGGCTGGAGGGAAGGTGACGCGGTCAGTCAGTTGAGGTCGGAGAACGTTGGAGTGAGCTGGTAATTTTTTTCGCCACCCAGACTGCAAGGATGCTGGGTGCACGGATGATCTCCGGGCCACCAAAAGCGTTATGAATAAATAGACTGGTGGGAAGGTGACAAGGCGGTGGTGAATAGCAGAGGAAACAACAAGATGTTTTCGACGAAATAAGCGATTTTTTTTTCCACACCATGACGGCCAGACGGAGGAGAGAGATAAGTATGACGGGTTGCTGAAGATCACAGGTGATGCTTTTCTCTACCTTTTTTTTTTTTTTTTTTGCCATGCGGACTCAAGGTTCCAGCAGATTTATTTTTAATCACAGATGCTACGACCGGCTTGCCGGCCCGTGAACAATTGAGGACTCTCTCCACCTACTCCTCCCAAATTTAGATGCAGAAATGATTTCCCCACATTTCTATCACTTCAAGACCACTCTCTAGACCCTCTGCTCGCCTGTCCAAGTCCCCGATGCTGTTGCCCGCACAGATATTGCTCTAATGTTACCTTCATGTGCCATTTTGGGCGCACACGTCAAGTCCCACATCCCCCTTAATGTTGTTTTTTACCTAGTACTCCGTCTCCTCGTTTTTTTTTTTTTTTAATTATTGTTATTATTATTATTATTATTTTTTTTTTGTAATATTTTAGCTGCACCTTAATCCATTTTTTTTTTGTTATTTTTTTTCTTTTTTCCAAAAACATCAAAATCCTCTTTTTTTGCAAGAATGTAATTTAGTGCCATAAGTATTACTTTGAGTGCAAATTTCTATTTATTATGTGTAAACGATCTGTTCATTAACCTTAGGAGAGGCCTCTCATAAAATTCAGTAACGACTTGTAAACAATGATTTCATAAATTTAAATTGTAAGCTTTGGCATTAACGCTGATTGAATTTCTTTGTTTAACTGAATGTGAAAATGTGAAATACAGCGTGTCACAAAGTGTTTAAATATACAGTAGAAGACCCAAAATCCGCACAGCTTGGTTCCAGACCTTGTGCAGATTTTAGAATTTTGCGGATTTTGGGTCATAATAGAAAATTTATTCTATTTCCATGCCCCCTCAGAAAATAATAGAAAAAAAAATACAATAGAGATCAAATCATGTTACTTATAATTAAAATCATGATATAAAAATACAGAGGATTAATGCAATATACAAAATTATGAGGATTATAGAACAACTTATTTAAACATGTATATTCAATAGTTCAGGACTTTGGGATGTTCTAATGATAGTTTTTATTTATTTATTTATTTATTTTTTTCATTATTTTCTGTTCGTGACACAGCTGAGTTGCTCTACAAATCTGAGATATTTCTTTCTCACAGCCTAACCTTCATTCAATGTTAATTTATCAACTTTTTGATCATCCTCACTTGTTACTGTGTCAGAGTTTGCATCATGTGATCCTAATTCAGTGTCAATTATGTCACTGTCAGTCATTTGAAAGTGATCAATGTTAAAATTAGAGCTCACAGACTCCTAAAATTTTTTTTCCAAGTGGGAATAGCTTATTTAGTTTTACTTTGTGGTTATACTGTTGTTTTTTGAACTTGCAGCTGGCAGGGCAGATTTCATTGTTTACATTGAACAGACAGTGCGGATTTTAGAGCCTTGCGGATTTCGGATCGGCGGATTTTGGGTCTTCTACTGTATTTCTGTTTGAGCAGTATACTTTTGCCAATTTCAACGAAGTGAAAGTGTGTAATTCTTCCACATTGATCGTCTAAGCTTTAAATCAGTTAATTGTTTATTTAAGTAGTTGGTGCCTAAGTGTAAAATTGCAGCCAATGTTCTTATCAAATTTTGCTCACAGCTTTAGATGTTAAATTTCAATTCAACTGTTGTACCAATGCTTTTAGTGCACTTTGAGTTTTGAGCCCATATTTTCAGATTTTGAATAAATGTATGTTTTTCTTGCAATAGAATGTCTCATTATTGTCTGTGCTAGCTTCACACACACCAATTTTCTTTTAGCTGAGGCCATTCCGACCGTAACCTGGGGTACGGGTTAATTATCTTTGGTGCTTTGCCGTTAACTTTTGATCACAACGCAAATCTTTCAAATTTATTTTTAATGTACATCTAAAATTTTTATTGTAACACGGCAATAGTTTAATATAATAATTCTTCATTTACGAGTTAAGTACGGTAACGAAACCGAAAATAACGCTTTAATGCCCAATAGGGCTAATATGGAACGTGCTTACACTATCGAGAAAAATCTTCCCCTTAAGAATTCGCTGCATTTTTCTGTCGCACGGAGTTGCGCGCGCGACGCTTCTCTGTTACTCTTTTCGTTGCACAGGAAATATTACATCTAAAATCTAGGCAACCATGGATTCAGCCACCTTTTTGATAAGGCAACCTAATACGGTTGGATTGGGAATAAATTAACCTTTCATTTGATATATAATTCGATTAAATAACAGATGAGGGTATATTCTCTCAACTAATGCCCGATTTTCATGAATAACAGATGGGGGAAGTTGATCGAAAGAATGTAATTAAAAATTTAATTATTTAACACCATCGGTACGCGATTTAGCTAGGCAACCTATGTGCGATGTATCAATGGATATATTATCTAGCATATGCTCTTTATCATCATTAAATAACAGATGAGGGTATATATTTCTTATATCGGATCTCGTACTATAAGAACAACTTGCTCATGCCAGCTTTACATCAGAGTAAAGACTGAACAAGAATGAGCTGGAAAAATGTGCCAGGTGTAAACTTTTTAGGGTTGCCAGATTGATGTAATTGAGCCAAATGTTGTTGACTTGGCTCCAAAATAGATTAGAATAGGTGCTAAAAATTATTAAAGTTGAAACTTAAAAGAATCATTTTTTTTGAGTAAATAAAAAAACTTTATTTTTAGGGGGGGGGGGTATTGATGTAAATAGCAAATAAGTTAGTTTTATTGTGCTTTAAGACATAAAACTAACATATTCCCCTAAATTTATAAAAAATTTAGGGGATTTTTTTTCAAAAATTTAGGAAATTTTGATTTAAATCAATGATTTTTTTTTTTTAAATCAGTGATTTTAATCGTGCTTTTAATCAACCTGATTTAAATCGGCACACCCTGGACAAAGTTGATTTTTTTCTCACCTTATGTATTTAGAATTACTTAAATTATCTGTTTATTTATATATTTGTTTTCTCTTATGAAAAAGTACTAAAATAAACTTTAATGTAATATTATAAATATGTATTTAAAATTTCATGTATTTTACTAATGGTATATTCAAGGGTAATTTAGTAAAAAAAAATAATTTGCGTATTTGTAAGTACATAATTTGATTGCGATAGAAAATAGTTTTTTTTATTGCAGATAAATACAGTGGATGTTGTGTATAAGATATATAATACAAAAAATAACTACATTTCATTAGAAAACTGTTGTGGCATTATAATGCTGATGTCAACACTTTAAAATGCAGCTATTAATCATACAAACTGAAATACCAGTATAACACTGAATTGAAATTGTCCACTTAAAAAAAAAAAAATAATAATCAACTTTACTAATAACAATGTTTTTCTTTTTACCTTTTTCTTTTCTTTTCTTTTTTTTTTTTCCCCCGGGGAGAGGAGAGATTACATTATATATAAGTGATACTAAAGTCTTCAAAATTGATAAATATAAAATTTTCTTTTTAAGCACAAAACTTTTCAAAACTGATACAAAAGCAGATATTTCTGATACAAAAGTCTGCAAAACTGATACAAAAGTAGTTTTTTGTGATGCAAAATTGACACAAAATTAGACTTTTTTCTGATACAAAAGTCTGTAAAACTGATACAAAAGTTGAGTTTTTCTGATACGAAAGGCCTAAACCTCTGTAGCACCACTGTATGTGTAAAACCTTGAGGTTTGGTGTAAAAATTTTATTTTTATGCTAACATTAATTTCTCTACCCTAAATATATTTTATCTTTTCCCTTCCATTTTTCTAATATTCTTTTCACTTAATCAGTATTCTGAATTGATTGTTCCTGATATTCGATATTTGAAAACAGGGTTCATACACCCTCAGGGAAAACTCAGGGAATTGAAAATTAGGGGGAAATTTCTGGGGAAAAATGTAATTTTACTTTAAAAACCCGGAAAGTCCAGCTTTAACCTTGGAATTTTAAGAAAATTTATGCCCCCTCTCTTTTTTTTAAGACCTCCACCCTATTCATTGGCTAACTACTTCCCTAATGATGTACACATACAGTTGGAAATGGATGTATACAAGATAAATCATCTATCACTTACGACTGCTTAAGACGAATGGTAGACTTGCTTCTCATTTTGTCTCTGCTGTTCTGGGCATTTGTTGTTGTTGGTTGCTCCCATTTCTCAGTAGGGTTGGTTAAATTGAGAAGGGCTATTCTTTGTTTTTTGTACTGTGAACAAAGTTTGATTGTATAATGTTTATCGTGTATAGGAACGCTGTTGATGTTTGCTAGACTACAATGTAGAATGTGTGTTCTTATAATGTTAAATATGTCATTGTTCATACATAGGATTGCTGGGTTTTACTTAGTTCTAAAGAATATGGATATTTTTACTAATAGCCTTGTGTAATGACAGTAGTATAAAAAACTTATCTTGTAAGAATCAATCATTATGGGGTCCCAAAAATTCTTTTTTTTCTTGTAAAGCTCTTACATAATTCGTGATTTTTTTATCGGTCAAATTGAATATGAAACCATGTTTGATATAAATGCAACCCATTGTTTATATGATATAATTGAGGGGAGCATAATTTTGATTACCGTAATTTATTGTAATTTCATTACCTTAGAGTGAGGTATAAATAAAAAGTAGTTACTCAGTACTTATCTTATGTTCATTTTTTGCAATAACCTGGAAATTCTTGAAAAGTCACCTGGAAAACTCTGGGAATTTCATTTTGAAAAATGAGTATGTAACCTTGGAAAACATCAATGTCCACTGAGGAACACAACACAGCACTTGAAGAATTCGAATGTCTTTTTTTAAAATTAAGTTTGGAAATGGCATCTCAACAGAATTAAATAGTTAACATTTCACAAAATAATCAACTTTCAATTGCCTACGAACCAGTAATTACAGTTAAACAGCCTGCACAATAATGGAAAAATAAAATTCACCCAAGAACTACTTCCAATGTGGTAGGATTTTGGTGTTAAATATCGACAGCAGCAGTGGAAAAGCCCCCTCACGCTATCTCTCTCTCATCGACTCTGGAATGTTGGCCTTCAGTGCTGTGGTGATGATTTGAGCAGGCTTGCAGCGATGTCTCCCCAACCTGGAATCGAGATGGCTGTCTTGTCAAACGAGATGCTGATTTTTAGATAGAAAATGATTATACAGGGGCCCCCTTTCCTCTACAATGATAAGTCCATTTTTTTTCTCTTCTTTTCTTTTTGTCGGCTTAGTATGTTGGTATAATTTTAAGTGCACATGTGATTTTGTAATTCTACTAATTACATAATTGAAGAAGCTTAAGAAATATGTAAGGTTCATATTTAACAAGTAGTTTGTGCTTTATTATGATGTTAAGCAGGATTTAATCAAAATAAATAAATTTTTTTGTTCTTACTATTTATGAGAATTTTTTGAATTATCCTTCCATATGGTATCCTTGTGCCATTTTGTTTTAATTATTAACCAGCAGAATCTGGAAGCTTTAGCTTCTTTATGAATGAAATCATATTTGATCAGGCCCTTTACCATTAAATAATTTGATTTTAGTAGAATTTTTTTAAATTGTAATTTAATAGAATTTAAGGTAACTGATGAAACAACCAGTTGAAGTCATTGCAATTTTGGCTAGGAAGAATATTGACACACAAAAAACAAACAGAACTTTCTGGTAAACCAAATATTTTGTACCAAACTCTGCAATTAAGTTCCAGTTAATTAAAAGATCTGTTTGGTGTGGTTGATGGTATAATATGTAAGTATCATTTCCTCTTTGCAACACTCTTCTAGTTACCATATAAATTACTGTAGTAATTCAAAATTTTCAATGTAAATTTTGTCATCAGTGTTTTTTAATTTTCATAGGATTGTTCTGCTTGTGCTATCCAAGAAGTCTTGAGGTTTTATAAATGCTCCAATGAAAAAGGTTCCAACAGCAGTCAGTTGTGGAAACGATTTCAGCCTGATATTCAAGAAATATTAGCTGTTCTTTTTCATTCTCAGTAAGATAGTGTTTTTCATTGTTTTACTTTAAGGTTCTTTAATTTCAGTATTGGAAGATGTAATAATATTGAGCAGTAAATCAAATGTTAAATGATCTTTTGTTGAATTTTGAGTAGATGCTGTTAAACTGAACCAAATATCTTTCAATTAAACAGAATATTAATTTATTGTTATTTGAATTACTTATTTAAATTTGTTTTCAGAATTTAACTTTTTATACAGGGTTCCCACGCACCTTAAAAAGTCCTTAAAGAGTTAAAGTTTTTTATTTGGGAATACCTTATTCCCCCGTAAACGATATATAACGATATTACGGGGGAATAAGGTATTCCCAAATAAAAAAATTTAACTGATTAATCTGCCGTATTAAATAATGTTTTATATGTTTTTATTATGTCCTTAAAGAGGCCTTATTTTTACCCTATAAGCCTTAAAAAGCTGTAAAAGCCTTAAATTTTCGTTTTCACAGGGATGTTTTTTCTTTTCATCCAGGCATTTCGTGCGTCAAGCTGGCCGGACCACATTTCACAAAATGAAACATAACAGGATAAAAAATTAGTGCTATATTAGTGCTCATTAGTGCTCGAATCTCAGAATTAGTGCTGCTTATTTGAGCGAGTAATTCACAATTTAATGTGGTCCGGCTATCTTGACGTCAAGCTGGCCGGCCACATAAAGAAAAAAATATTTTTTCCCGAATTTTGGTACATACAGAATTAGTGCTAGATTAGTGCTGGCTGAATACCAAATTACAGAATTTTTGATCCGTATTTAAGAAAGTTATTAAATAATCAATGTAGTCCGGCTATCCTGACGTCAAGCTGGCCGGCCACATAAAGAAAAAATTATTTTTTCCCGAATTTTGATACGTACAGAATTAGTGCTGTATTAGTGCTGGCTGAATACCAAATTACAGAATTTGTGCTCCGTATTTAAGAAAGTTATTAAATAATCAATGTGGTCCGGCTATCTTGATGTCAAGCTGGTCGGCCACATAAAGAAAAAATTATTTTTTTCGGAAATTTTAATACATACAAAATTAGTGCTATATTAGTGCTGGCTGAATACCAAATTACAGAATTTTGTATCCATATTTTAAAAAGTTATTAAATAAATAATGTGGTCCGGCTATCTTGGCATCAAGCTGGCCGGGCACATAAAGAAAAAATTATTTTTTCCCGAATTTTGACACATATAGAATTAGTGCTATATTAGAGCTGGCTGAATACCAAATTACAAAATTTTTGCTCCGTGTTTAAGAAAGTTATTAAATAATCAATGTGTCCGGCCAGCTTGATGTCAAGATAGCCGGACCACATTGATTATTTAATAACTTTCTTAAATACGGAGCACTAATTCTGTAGTTTGGTATTCAGCGAGCACTAATATAGCACTAATTCTGAATGCATCAAAATTCGGGAAAAAATAATTTTTTCTGTATGTGGCCGGCCAGCTTGACATCAAGATAGCCGGACCACATTGATTATTTAATAACTTTCTTAAATACGGAGCACAAATTCTGTAATTTGGTATTCAGCGAGCACTAATATAGCACTAATTCTGAATGCATCAAAATTCGGGAAAAAATAATTTTTTCTGTATGTGGCCGGCCAGCTTGACATCAAGATAGCCGGACCACATTGATTATTTAATAACTTTCTTAAATACGGAGCATTAATTCTGTAATTTGTCATTCAACCAGCACTAATGTAGCACTAATTCTGTATGTAAAAAAATTCGGGAAAAAATAATTTTTTCTGTATGTGGCCGGTCAGCTTGACGTCAAGATAGCCGGACCACATTGATTATTTAATAACTTTCTTAAATACGGAGCACAAATTCTGTAATTTGGTATTCAGACAGCACTAATATAGCACTAATTTTGTATGTATTAAAATTCCTGAAAAAATAATTTTTTCTTTATGTGGCCGGCCAGATTGACGTCAAGATAGCCGTACCACGTTGATTATTTAATAACTTTCCTAAATACGGAGCACAAATTCTGTAATTTGGTATTCAACCAGCACTAATCTAGCACTAATTCTGTATATATCAAAATTCCTTAAAAAATAATTTTTTCTTTATGTGGCCAGCCAGCTTGACGTCAAGATAGCCGGACCACATTATTTATTTAATAACTTTTTAAAATATGGATCAAAAATTTTGTAATTTGTTATTCAGCCAGCACTAATATAGCACTAATTCTTTATGTATTAATATTCCCGAAAAAATTAATTTTTCTTTATGTGGCCGGCCAGCTTGACGTCAAGATAGCCGTACCACATTAAATTGTGAATTACTCGCTTAAATAAGCAGCACTAATTCTGAGGTTCGAGCACTAATGAGCACTAATATAGCACTAATTTTTTATCCTGTTATTTTTCATTTTGCGAAATGTGGTCCGGCCAGCTTGACACACGTGAGGAAGCTAGCCACGTTGTCTGCATGTTGCTCTCCCTGTGGAGAGGAGAAGAAGGGGGGGGGGATTTTCTTTCTCTGTGCTGTGCATTGTACTTGCATGATTTGTTTACTTTTTGCCATAGTTGGGGAGGGAGGGAAAACATGATGAAAGGAAAGGGAGAAGGAATGATATGAGATAAGCCAGGTCAGTGGCAGCTGTGCTTTCTTTAAGAATGGCTCCAGTTTTAATACTGCATTTCTAATTGTTTATCTGAGGGAAATGGGCAAGTGTGTTTTCAACCCATTGTGGTTAGATATAGATGTTTACAGAGACTGGCTTGCATCCTGCAGCAACAAGTGTGGATTTTCTTGCACTGTTTGCAATAAAGAGTTCGAGCTTGGGAAGATGGGGGAATCATCTCTGAAGACTCATATGAATGGTAAGTTGCTTTCTTTTCCCCTTTTATTGGTGTTTTGGTAAAAATAATGCATTTAATGAAGATGTTTTTTCTTTTTAATATGAGTAAAACCCACCATAAAAGGAATTGATTGTTTCGGCCTCTGGTTCTAATACATAATTATGAGTGAGCACGTAGTTTTTGCAGAAAAATTTTGAGTCACTTGTAATTCCATATGAAACTATTTTCTTAGCTCATAAATATACTTAAAGTATTCTATTAATTATGTTAAAAGAAAAAACAGTAGCTATGAAATAGCTGTAATAATTATTTAAAAACAAAACTTTTAATTGTAACTACTACTATGGAATTTTTTCTGAAAACTTGGTTTACTATGTAAGAGAGTGCATATTTTTACTGAAATGTCATAAGTATTGTGTTTAAATATATTGGCGGGATAAATTCAGATAAGCAGTGCCTAATTATTCGCAGGGCAAATGGAGCAATTGCAGGGTGTCTACCGCTCCGGAAAATCTAGAAAGTCTGGAAAAAGTCGGGAAATTGGAAAATGGGCCCGGAAAGTCTGAAAAAAAAAAAAAAAACGGGAAATTGGATAATGGGTCTGGAAAATTCACCAAAAAGAATCAATTTTTTTTTCGTGTCCTTTTTTTTTTTTTTAACGCTTTCTCTGTAATTGTCAGACTCGAAACCGAAAGCAAATTCAAATCATTTTTCGAACCGCGAAAGCATCAAGCGATGTGTTTGAATAAGGAGGGAAAAATGGGGGCTCATCAATCGTGACGGGAGGGTAAAAGACAAATTAGCTTACTTGGTTAAATTTTGGCTTAGGACCGTATTTCCAAGAACAGTTAGTTAATTCTATCAGAAAGTGTGACTACTTCTGTTTCTCAATTGATGAAAGCTTAATCCTGTATACTTCAGTTAAAATTGATTTCAAGAAGTTGTACAAAATATGCAAATATAAAGACAAGGGAGGGGGCTAGGTATGGATGCAAGACGGAAAATTGGCGTCTCGCAAAACAGCCTAAAAGCTTTGTCACGTCTCGCAAAATCCCTATATCGTAATGTTAAAAATGTCTGTCTCGTCTCGTAAAAAAGCTGTAAATCTGTCTCGTCTCCCAAAAAATCGTCTCGCGTCCATCCCTAGATGGGGCATTGTGCAATTTCCCAAAGTAAAATGCAGTGGTCAGGAATTTTTTTCCCGGGACCTCCCAAAAGTGCAGAAAAAGTCAGGAAATTGACTTTCTGAAATTTGGTAAACACCCTGAATTGCCCTGGACCTTTAGATTTTAGGAACCCAATTTTTTTCTATTTTTTAAATTTTATGTATGTAAGTGTGTACTTTAAATTAACATTGCAGCAATAACATGGCAACAAATGTTTTTTTTTCTCTCTCTCCAAAATGTAGTTTCAGCTGATACATCTTACAATTTATTATTATTCCACCCCCCCCATCCCCGAAAACAAGTCTGATTTTTAGAATAAAATCTGATTTTTGCCCTTGCCAGGTTGGCAACTCTGCAATTGGACCTTGTTATCCCGATATACGGTTTTATTGTCAACCTGGTTATCACGGAAGCATTTTACACACCACCACTACACTTACGACAACCAGCTGGATTCTCCGCTCGTCGTTAATTTTTTGCAGTCGTTAACTTTGCCCCGCCTTGAGGTGGAGTTTTAAGGAGGAGCGTCAAGGGGTTCATGTGATTGGCTAAAATACCTCCCGTTTCCCTCCGGAGTTGTTATCGCAGTCGGTAACCAAACAACTGGTTCTGCCCAGTTGGTAGCTAACAACCGACGATTTCGTGAACCACCGGCGGAGAATTCAACCCAACATTTGTTTGCGGTCCCAAGAGAGTTGGGATAGCAAGGCCCGACTTATAGAAGCAAAAACATATACTGTAATGTAGTAAATGTTTATATTTTTTATCTAAATTACTTCAAATTCAAATATTACACAATTACAACCCTGTATAAAATTAATATTTTTATGGTTTTCTCTCCACAGGCAAAAAACATAGCACTCTAATGAAAGCTAAGGAAACAACAGTCTCTGGGAGTTTTGTGGTGTTGTCACTATATTATCACATTTCTTTGGTTAATAATTAATTTAATTTACCTCTACCCAGAACGTTTTAGTAATTTAAGATCTTTCTAGTTAAAAATTTAAATAACCACTGTTATTTCTTACTTTTGGGGGGCTGTTAATTATTTATTTTGTTTTGGCAGTGTAAAGTTTTCTCTTTTGTTTACTTTTTTTTGTGATTAAATTTTCTCTTCACTGGCCGTTTTTTGCCTTCAGGGTGTTTAAAATTAATGTTCACCTTTTAATTGCCGTTCTGTGGGTAATCAGCACTTTAAAATATAGTGGCTATACTTCATACCTCCCTTTTCATTAAAGTTGTTTTGATGGGATTTTTTATTTTAAATTAATTTTCGTAACTTCCCGTAATCCTGCTTTTTCCTTTTTTTATTACTTTATTTCTCCGGTTAGGCATCTCCCTGTGAATTTTCAATAATTTTTCATCTTTTAAGTTTTGCTTACGATTTCATGCTATTGCATCATATTCTGTGCCTGTTACATCAGATGTCGGAGATGACGCTAATCTTTCCCGCGCTTTTCCTCCGAAATTGTTCGAGAACATTCTTTTTTTTCCCCTCTTGCGGTCCAGGTCGGACTATCCCGGAATGACTTAAGGGGCACTCTTGGCTCTGATTGGCTGAGGGTGGCGGTTCCGCAGTGAGGAGGAGAGGCAAGCGTGTGATTTTTCAGCAGTTTCAGCTTGAACGTCCAGACTAGGTGGTGGTGTTTTTTTTTTTTTTTTTTGCTCTTGTGAGCTCAAGTTCACCCCAGCCTTGGGATGACTTGACAAATCGTGCAGTGATGACCTGATTACTGTAGAAAGACCCTCGACACCCAAGTTGACGTGATCAACCCCGCCGTGATGAGATAGCCATGATTTTGTCTACTGGCCGCTGAATGCGTACCAAGCTCAGCAGAT
The DNA here is from genome assembly GCA_038373885.1 of Cheiracanthium punctorium. Taxonomy (NCBI): domain Eukaryota; kingdom Metazoa; phylum Arthropoda; class Arachnida; order Araneae; family Cheiracanthiidae; genus Cheiracanthium; species Cheiracanthium punctorium. Next base: position 248,374 of record JAWZYV010011713.1, on the reverse strand, counting down.
AAAGGAGCGCGGATGTGATGACCTGCTAGGCCGACGCACGTTCCAGCCCCCGCCGACTGTGTCGCTGATTAGCACATGGCCCGCCGTGCTCCCATAAACTGAGGTCCCTGCCCTCGATGGCCAAGCCGCCAGCGCCCATGTTATGGTGAGATGTTTCCGTGCTTATCCATTTCTTGTTATAATGCGAGTCCGTGAGTGGCGCCTTTAGATGGGTGTCTGCAACGTGGTCCTAGCCCAGAGTCTCCGGACTGACTAGAGGATTTGATCCTTCTTTTTCTACCAAGATCTAAGTGTATTGCTGCTTCTCATGGTGTCTCAAAATGGTGGACTTTGCGTCATCTGCCCCCCCCCCCCTTTTTTTTTTCTTCTTTTGTTAAGGTGTCATTTTATTTCCTTTTTTTAAGCCTATTTTTTTGTTTAAATTTCTTTTGACCATCGGTCTTCCTGTAAAATTATAAAATAGGGATTGAATGTTAATTTGTTGAAATGTACCATTCTTTAAAGTGTTAATTCTCTTACAACAGTAGCATCTAAGCTAAATTTTTGTTAATTGTGAAATTTCAAGCAAAACATGATTTTCTACTAAATTTAAATTTTTGGTTTGCAACCATGGGTACCCAGGGGTTAAAATTTGATATTGATTCTTTTTTTGAAATGTATGTGTATGAATTGCTTGTCCTGTTTAATTGAACATTGCTGGATCTTACGGTAATTTGTCCAAAACATATGCGACTAATTTAAAAACCTGCTTTGTGACCTAATTTGAATGCTGCCTAACTATAATTAAAATTTCTTTATTTTGTCTTTACTGAAAAATGGGAAAATGCTGTTGACTCATTCTTAAAGTTTGGAGAAGATCATGGTACTACATGATGTGTTTAAAATTTTTTATTTATGTTTAATATGTTAATTGGTTAAATAAAATGTTTCAATCCCATCTTTTGGTTCTCTTTGCTTCGTCAACACTTACACAGGGGCGGCAAGCTGTTCCTGGGTTATTTCTGTTAGGAAAAAAAAAAAACGCTATTTCTTTACTTACCTTTTATTTCCATGACATTTTATCTCTAAATTTGCTAAAGTGAAAAAATGAAACTTTTGTAAACTCCTTTAAAAGTTTTCTAAGTGAAAACGTAACTTCGCTAACATTTGAAAATGGCGGTGTAAACATCGTCATGTCTTTAACGCCGTAATAAAAAGTTTACATTTCTCGCCGATAGATGGCGCTGTTCCTAATTTGCATAAAATAAGAACTCTTTTTTCCCCCTATGCAAATATCCATCGTAGTCCCGCACTAACTGGCAGATATAAAAAGGGCATCACAAGTTAACCTTTCAATCAGACAGAGAGTGTTCTCGGTCTGCTGTGTTGTGTGTGTAATCAACTGACGTGATTCAAATAGAGCCGGATCAGGGATCCGTGCTGCGGTACCCAGATGATTCAATGTAATGTGATGTGTTTTGTGAATCTGAATAGATCGCCGCTGGCGACTTGTCTTCCAGAAAGCTTGTTTTTATTTGTGCTACTAAGCGGATGTTGCTTAATGTATTGTGTCTTCACCATGTGCACTGTGTAAACCTACCATAGTCATCTTGTTTCAATAAACTACAGAAAAGGTACCTACTTTGTCTTTCTTACTTAAACGCATATTCAAAACCAAAGATTTCTACTGTGCAACTCAAGTTAAATGAGTTTCAACTCTGCCTAGAATCTACAAAAATTTATTTTACAGATAAAATCCAGTGACTATTCAATTTCAGCCAAAGACTTTCAATTTGTAATTTAATTTGTTTGTTGAATAGCTTAATTTATAATACAATATAATTAGTTAATCCCTTTTCACGGTTATGGGCCATCAAGCCCAAGTTTAAATGTGTTTTGAATATGTCGAGTGTATTTATAATGTGTTTTGTTTTTAAAGTGTTTTTAACGTATACAAACAGATTTTAAGTGCCTTAAAATTATAAGAGGGCGGGCCTGTAGTGTTTTTAATCTTTTCTTGTAAATTGTGTTGTATCCTAACTTTCCAAAATGGAAGCTTCAATTACCCAAATAGAAAAATTGTCTGCCGACAATTATGAGTCTTGGCAGGAAGACGTAAGGGTATTGTGTATGGATAGGAATTGTTGGGAAATAGTCAGTGGTGTAGAAAAAAGACCCCCTGAAACTGACGCTAAGGAATTAAGGGATTACAAGATTAGATACGGGTGTGCTTATAGCACGATATTTTTGAATTTTTCAAATGAATACAAGCCTCTTATTTCTGGCACTTATGACCCCAAAGAAGTTTGGGAAAAATTAAATAAACACTTTAAACCTGAATCTAGAGCTCGTGCTATGAGACTCACAGATGACTTTTTTTCATGTAGATTGAACGAAGGGGAGGAAATAGGCTTATTTGCAGCCAGGTTGAGGATGATAGTTAAGCAATTAAAAGACGCTAACGCTCCCCCAGCTGACTGGTATCAGTCATTTCAGTTGCTAAGGTACTTACCCTCGGAGTATCAGGGAATTGTTCAAACAATTTACCGCTGGCCTGACGAAACATTTAAGTTCGATTTAGTTTTAGCCGAACTTTTGGCTGAGGAGGCCAGACTAAAGCAAAGTGTAGGGGATCAAGCTACCGTCGCAATGACTAGTCAAGTGAAGCATGTCCCACCTAAGAATAGTATAAAGAAAGACACTAGAAAGTGCTATAGGTGTGGTAGAATTGGACATTTAATTGCTAGCTGTAGGATCCCTCCCCCCAGTAATCGTAAAAGTAACAAACGACAACCCAAGAATCATATGATAGAAGCCCACACAAGTGAGGATTTAAATGATTCTTCATGGATTTTTGATACAGGGGCTAGTGCTCATTTTTGTCGGGATAAAAGACTTTTTAAAAACTTTGAACCAATTAAAGGTCAGTCGATGTCGGTCGCCATAAACGGCATTGATTGTTCCATAGAGGGAAGGGGAACAGTCGAGATAAAATTTCAAGGTGGTAAAGTTTTAAAAACATTAAAAAACGTCCTCTATTCCTCTAAATTAAGGAGAAATCTCCTGTCAGGTCCTGCATTGGACTCTGAGGGCATTACATTTAGAGGGGAAAATAACAAAGTAGAGGTATTTTCACGTGACCGACAAAAACTATTTACAGCACACAAGAAACGTGGTCTGTACCATGTTTACCCTACAATAACTAATAAAAAGAAAGCAGAAGCTAATTTTTCTTCGAAAGGTGACAATCAGAACTTAGAACTTTGGCATAGCCGTTTTTGTCATATTAATTGTAACGCTATAATTGAAACTAGTAAGGGAAAGGTATTTGGCCTACCCGTTTTTAAATCTAAGTCGTATAAACCCTGTCATGTTTGTAAAATAGCAAAAACTAGAAGAAAGAGCTTTAAAAGTATTCCTAAGATTAGATCGAACAAACCCCTCCAACTTTTGCACATGGATGTTTGTGGACCTTTAACCCATCCATATCGGGACATAAATTCTTTTTAACGATAACAGATGACTACTCAAGAAAAGTCACTGTTTACCCTATGAAGCAGAAATCTGAAGTCTTCGAGAATTTTAAGAGGTACCAAAAACGTGCAGAACGGTTTTTAAACAGAAAAATTATCAATATCAGAACGGATAATGGCATGGAATTCTGCCATAATAAATTTAAGAAGTTTTTGGAGGAGGAGGGCATTAAAGCTGAAAGAACCAACGATTATACGCCGGAACAGAACGGTGTAAGTGAGAGATTTAATTACACGGCCTTGGACGCTGTAAAAGCTATGTTACACTCCAGTAAACTGGGAAATGGTTTTTGGTCGGAAGCATTATGTTTCACATACACCTGGAACAGGGTATGCCACGCAAACCAATCTAAAACACCGTTTGCGCTATTTTGTGGTCGCAAACCTTCAGTAAAGCATATACGAACTTTTGGATCAAAAGCGTTCGTAGGTGTACCACGTCAATTACGAAGTAAGCTCGAAATGAGGGCAAAACAAGGCATACTAGTTGGGTACGCTATGTTTACCCGTGGCTATAGAGTATGGCTACCGAGTGACAGAAAAGTCGTTGAAACAAGTAACGTAACGTTTGATGAAAATTTACCCACTCGTGAGAGCAGCGGAGTCGTGCTGGAGCCCATTACAGCAGAAGAAAGTTCCAATGAGGAAAGGGAACCAGAAACAGAAGATTACGAGAAACCTAGCACATCCGAGGAAAAATATGAAATAAGTAGCGGTGAATCTGATGAGGAGGAGGGAGAAGAAACAATTCGTTTTTCTAAGTCTAAAGACCGAGTAGCACCACCTAAAGATGTAGTTTGGATAAGAAAAGCAGTCCCTAGGTCAGGCGGGTCCAGAAATGATATATACTACGGTATATCAGGAAGCAATATAAGATTACGATCCTGTAGAGAGGCCGAGGCATATTGCAAGAAACATGGACTTAAGTATGACCCTGAAAAATTTAGTTTTAAAGGTAAAGATACCTACACCGGCATTGTGAAAGACGAAACGAATTTAACCAGTTCCTGACTAGAGGATATAGTAATTCCAAACTCATATTTTCAAGCAATAGATTCTCAAGATTCAGATGAGTGGAAGAAAGCTATGACTGCAGAAATGAATGTTATGTACGAAAGAGAAGTGTGGAAACTTGTACCCGTACCTCAAAATGTAAAAATAATAGGCAATAGATGGGTATTCACAGTAAAACACGACTCAAAAGGTAAAATAGTACGATACAAAGCTAGACTGGTCGCTCAAGGATTCGGTCAAAGAAAAGGTGAAAACTACGACCAAGATTTTAGTCCAGTGGTCAATTTTTCGGTAATAAGATTATTTTTCTCTTTCTTAGTTGGACATTTTCATTGGTTTCATATGCAAGTAGACATAAATTCTGCATACCTATACGCCCCAGTAAAAGAAGATATTTATATGAAGCAGCCCAAAGGATTTGAAGAGGAAGGTAAAGAAAACTACGTCTGTAAGCTCAACAGAGCTATTTACGGCTTAAAGCAGAGTGGACGTGAATGGTTCAATGAAATACACGGAATTCTAAGTGAGTTAAATTTTAATAAGCTAGAGTGGGTTAATTGTGTCTACATTTATGAAAATAGTTTAGTTTTACTACTGTACGTTGACGACATGGTGTTTATATCTAAAACCAAAGAAAAAATAGAGAAGGCAATTAAACTTTTAGAACATAAAGTAGATCTAAAGAAGTTGGGTAGAACGAAGAAACTACTCGGGGTACAATTTTTTGAAAATAGGGAAGGACTATTTATCCACCAGGAAGATTACATCAATAAAATTTATGAGCGGTTTAAGAAGTATCAGATACCATTAGTTTCATTGCCAATCGCAACTGGAATTGTAATGTCAAAGACGCAAAGTCCTAGTAACGATGCTGAGACTAAGGAAATGGAAAAACTGCCCTACCGTAATATTTTGGGATGTTTATCGTTCTTGGCTAGTAGAACCAGACCTGATATATCTTACGCTGTAAATATCCTTTCTCAATTTCAATCTAACCCCGGCCAACATCATTGGAACCAATTAGTAAAACTACTGGGATATGTAAAGTCAACATCGAAGTTAAAGCTAAAACTTTCCAACATTAATGAAATTTCAATAAACTGTTATTCTGATGCCGATTTCGCCTCAAATAGAGATGATCGTGTGTCGATGGGAGGTCACATCTTAATGTTAGACAAAACCCCAATCTCGTGGCGAACTTTTAAGCAGAAATGTGTAGCCTTGTCATCTATGGAATCTGAGTTTATTGCCCTGACAGAGGCATCAAAAGAACTGTTATGGATGTATAGAATCCTAGATGAACTAAAAGGCTTAGACATTCTTCCAGAAAAGTTAAAAGTTACCTTATTTTGTGACAATCGTGCAGCTATCGACTTTTCAAATTCTCCTATAGAGAACAATCGCACCAAACACATACATGTAAAATACCATTTCTTAAGAAGCCTCGTTTTAGAAAAATTGTTTAAATTGGAATATATTAACACTAAACAAAACCCCGCAGACATTTTCACAAAACCCTTACCCAAAATCAGCCTGTCCACTTTCAATGACAAAATTTTTAGTTAAGTGTGAAAGACCTACTCCCGTTTGTGGGAACCTAGGCAATTTTTTGTCTCCTATAAGCCCTTCGGCTTGAGACCTTTTTTGAGGGGAAAGGGGGGAAATTTTTTTGAAATTTTTGATGAAAAAAAAAAAAAAAAAAAAAAGAAAGAAAGAAAAATGAATGTAATTGTGTTTGTCCTATTATGTCTGTCTGACATCTTTACAGTCGAGGGAGTAAAGTTCCCCACGGAGTGCGATATTCTTAGCTATGGTCTTTCTCTGAAGTTTTCGAGCAGCCTCAAAAGCGTCTTGCGAGGTGAAACTGTAATTTGCCAGAGAATTCTGAGGTGATTGGTTAGTTCTAAGAGTAGAGTATTTTCGTCCCAATCACAGGAGATGTTAAAGTTTTATTTCAGTAAGTCCCATTTTTGCTAGTGGAAGCTCCTATATGTCCACCCTAGTCTGTAAGGTGTTGTGTCAGGCATATAATGTGTTAACCTATAACACAAACTTTTTTTTTTTCCAAATTATTTCGGGATGCATCCCAGCTCGATCTCAGTTGGATTTCAATTCGAGCTTTTTTTTAAAAATTTAATTCGTATTTTTCATTGCAATGTACTGTACTGTATTATATTGAATGAACTTTGCAAAATGTGAGTATTTTCTAAAGTGCACTGAACATATATCATGAGTAATTTTGAAGTATGAATATTTTTATGAGAATTTTTGAAGTATGAATATTTTTATGTTTAGAAATGTGTTTATTAATGTTCTAGCATAAGTGTTTATATTTGAATGCATCTATATAGTATTTTTCTAGTGAGTTGAAAATTTTTTGAAATGTATACTAATCATGCATGCCAGCAACAACTGTATATAGTGTTTCTACTAACCCTTAGTGAATTTTGAAGCATTTTTTCATGCATCATGTTTAACTTAATTTTTCGTTAAAGAGGAAAGGTTACCTCTAATTTTCGTTTACTTTGAATCTGCCAGTTTCTTAAATGTCATGGAAGGCGGGCCCTTGTTAGAAAAAAAAAACGCTATTTCTTTACTTACCTTTTATTTCCATGACATTTTTATCTCTAAATTTGCTAAAGTGAAAAAATGAAACTTTTGTAAACTCCTTTAAAAGTTTTCTAAGTGAAAACGTAACTTCGCTAACATTTGAAAATGGCGGTGTAAACATCGTCATGTCTTTAAAGCCGTAATAAAAAGTTTACATTTCTCGCCGATAGATGGCGCTGTTCCTAATTTGCATAAAATAAGAACTCTTTTTTCCCCCTATGCAAATATCCATCGTAGTCCCGCACTAACTGGCAGATATAAAAAGGGCATCACAAGTTAACCTTTCAGTCAGACAGAGAGTGTTCTCGGTCTGCTGTGTTGTGTGTGTAATCAACCGACGTGATTCAAATAGAGCCGGATCAGGGATCCGTGCTGCGGTACCCAGATGATTCAATGTGATGTGATGTGTTTTGTGAATCTGAATAGATCGCCGCTGGCGACTTGTCTTCCAGAAAGCTTGTTTTTATTTGTGCTACTAAGCGGATGTTGCTTAATGTATTGTGTCTTCACCATGTGCACTGTGTAAACCTACCATAGTCATCTTGTTTCAATAAACTACAGAAAAGGTACCTACTTTGTCTTTCTTACTTAAACGCATATTCAAAACCAAAGATTTCTACTGTGCAACTCAAGTTAAATGAGTTTTAACTCTGCCTAGAATCTACAAAAATTTATTTTACAGATAAAATCCAGTAACTATTCAATTTCAGCCAAAGACTTTCAATTTGTAATTTAATTTGTTTGTTGAATAGCTTAATTTATAATACAATATAATTAGTTAATCCCTTTTCAATTTCATCATTCAAAACAACGCATTGCTGATTTTTTTTTTTTTTTTTTTTCAACTGTGAAATTTAATTGTGGTGTTCCAAATTGGAACAACACCACAGGGGCATATTTTTCTAAAGTTGCTGCTGGAGCATCATCATCATCATCATCTGTTGAGCAAGAGCTTTCTAAATCAGTCCAAAAGAATGAGACTCCATGTCTTACTGTTTTGAAGAATTCTGTTTTGGAGGCAGAAATTAGATGGGCTGTTAAATGTGTTAGCAGTCATTTCCGGTATAATTCCTGTACAGATATTAATTCTCTTTTCAGAGACATGTTTCCAGATAGTGAAATAGCCAAGCAGTTTGCATCCGCCCCCACAAAATGTGCATACATTGTATGTGATTAGATGAATTTAAAAAAAAAAAAAAAAAAGGCGATTAGAAGATGCAATTAAAGAATTGGAAACAAACTCAGACAATTTGGCAGAAAAGGCTGAGGATTCTGGGGAAGTGAAATTTATATTTCAGTCAAATAGTTTTAGGAGATCGTCCAAAGCCAAAAAAAAAAAAAAAAAAAGAATTGAAAGAAATTGAATGTAAAAAGAATCTCTGTTCAAGAACATAAAAGAAATATAATAAAAATTGTGATTATGTATTGTCTTGTTTAATAATTGTTTCATTTCTTTGTATATAATTTTATTCAATATTGGCTTTTATAACAGGGGTGATAGTATTCTAATTTTTTTGTGCTGATTGATCTGAAAACGTATTCCTATTGCAAAAAAAAAAAAAAAAAAAATAAATAAAATTCATACCATTTGTCTTAATATCTGTCACACTCAACTGCAGATCTTTTTTTTTCTTTGTATAATGTTTTAGAATGTTCAGTCAACATATGCACAGATCTCTTAAACTGAATTGTTAGTAATGTTCTGTGCATGCGTTAATGATAAAAATATTTTAAAAAAATCGCATTTAATTTATATTGGTACCTTTTCATTCATTTAGAGAAATAGTTACATTTCATACTTTCTGTCCTGGTTTACCAGCCCAATCCCCAGTAATTTATTTGTTCTACATGAACAATTTAGGTTTCTTGAATGAAACTGATTTTGTTTTGGACTAAAGTAAAACTACTTTTTTGAGACGGACGTATGATTTATGTATTTTTTTAGCTTGATTTCATTTAAGAAATTTTCGCTATCACTCCTATTTTATTATTTATTAATCATTAATATTTTATTGATAAGAGCTTGTGAATCAAATTAGCATGAATGGCAGGCTTGTGAGGCTTGGAGATCGGAATAGCAGGAATAGCAGGCTTGGATAGGATGCCAGGATTGGATCTGGAATAGCAGGCTTGTGAATCAAATTAGCATGACACAATAGTGCCAGGCATCTATTTTTTTTTATCCTCACTGTAATTGATTTTATTGTTCATCTTTAACTTATTTAATACTATGCAATAGTTTGATTATTCATAGTAAGCTATTAAAAACTTTCAATCATTGTGTTTACTTGATAAGTTTTTAGAAAATGTCTTATACTATACATTTCAAAACTGAAACTATTTAAATAATGCTTGAAAGATCTTACAAATTAATTTTGAGTCCTAGCAATTTGCGTATCATTTAAAAAAATAACTGGAATTTGGTGAATTATAACTTATTAAAACACAATGATTGTTTTAAAATCATATATACTACTTTAAAAGACATGAAATACAGCATTATGAAGGAGGTGTATAAGATAACTGCATTGGAACGCATCTTCGATTATTGGCCTTAAATTTTTTTAAAATAGCCTTAAGAAGGCCTTGAAAAGGCCTTATTTATCAAGAAATGAGTGGGAACCCTGTTATAGACCGAATAAGTTCCAGGCATATTCTTAATTAGTATCTTTGCATATTTTATCTTCTAATGCATTAGTTAAAGGTAGTAGCGTGGCAAGAAAACTTTCAGGGGGGGGGGGAGGGGGGTATGACTATTGCAACTCATATATATATATGCATGTAGCATTAGGTGGCTGTGGGAAAGTTTGTAGTCGTAGACTGGATGAGTCGAGGCTGTTGAGCTCTCCTGGTCGGCTTTGAATGTCAGGCGAGACGGCTCGGGACTCTGGCTTCAAGCCATTATTACAAGGCCTGGGCCGGTCTCCGCTGGCCGGCAAACACTGGAGCGATAGGTGAAAATCCTTGGGTCATAGCGGCCATCGGTGGAAGAAATGAGTCGAATTCCAACTGGGATTGCATAATTTTATTGAGCGAATTGATACATATTTTCAAGGCAATTGCAGTCATGCAGAAGAGTCGCTCCTGGGCTGCATCAGCCCCTTTTATTAACTTTTGAGGTCGTGTCACATGATCCAAGCATGTTGCAATTATTGACCAAGTGCTAAAATCTGGGCAGTGGTTTTTCAAGGTTTGTTATGTCTTTTAAGACACCAGAGTGACTGAACACTGATGCTGTCACAAAATTACAACGGAATTGCAAGGGACCGTGTAGTAATTGCAGTTTTTGAAAGCAGATTCCTTTGTTCCAACTGAATTAAAACTGCATTGTTCTAGAATGCTTTTGATTTGTAATGTTATAGAATATCTCCCTCTATATTCAGACTAGATTATATAATACTGGATACAATTTATATTAAATCACTTCAAAGATTTGGCTTTGGCTTCAATTCTACCTTCTCAATATAAGTTCTCTTATTTTTATTACTATTTCCTTTTTTTTTTTAATGGCTTCTTTAACGCTAATTGTACGGCACTTCTCTTTTAACTAAATTCACTTTTCTGGGCTTTTCTTTTAGTTAATTGGATTCGTGCTGTTGAGGTACGTACCTGTTTGAATGGTGTAGCCCTAACTCCCTAATTTCGAGATTCTTTGTAACCTTTAATCTTAAGCAGGTAGGGAGGGTGTAAGTGTTTGTGTAAAAAAAGTGGTTAGCTTCCCTACTGTGCGCCCTGACAAATAGGAATGTAAAGCTGTGGCTGTGTAGTGCACCAACTTATTCTTCCAACAGGATATGACAATCCAAAAAATGACATCTTGTGAAGGACAAGATGCAAAAAAGGATGGGTGACATTCGTCATATCTGTGGAAGTTTTTCAAAAAAGAAAAAGGGGGTTTAAGGAGTGGCCATCCCAAAAAAGTCTTTTGGCAGTAAAGAAGGAGACACTGCGTCTAGAACACATGTTCATGTAAAATCACTTTTTTGCTGAAACTGATGTCATGCAGTTCTGTTTTTGTTTTGAGGCCGGAGAATCATAAGCGGGAATAATTAAAAAATTCTTTTGTCGGGGTTGTCTACATTTTTTTGTTTTTCAGCACCAATGGTGACTGAAGTTAAAAAAAAAAATGAGTAGCAAAATTGTACAGCTACTTGGGATGACTTCCAAAACTAAATTTAGAGGTGGGTGCTAGGACAGAGGCTTCAAGAAGGAGAGAAATTACGAAAGATAAAAGAATTAGAATTTGTCAAAATCGGGAGTTTAATTCTCAGATTAAAAAAAAAAAAAATTTTTTTTTTTTCATTATATATATATATATATATATATATATATATATATATATATATACAGGGTGTCCAGCCTTAATGTGACCCAATAGCTAATTCCCGAACCATTCGGTTTAGATATGCAGTTCCAATTTGAAAAATGTTTTTAAAAATGTAAAGAATGTTTTTACGTGCTTTTCGAACCAAAAACCCCATTTTTAAAAAAATTACAAAAATTAAATTTTTATACGGTCCCCAGGTCCTATCACTTATATTTAGGAAAAGATGCAGTACACAACAACAAAGTAAACACAAAAAGTTTCATTTTATTACGATAAAAACTGACCAAGTTATGGAACTTTGAAAATCATACATTTCATCCATTTTCTCGGCCAATTTCAAGAAGCTAGTAAGGAACCGTCTCCAAAGTGAAATTAATTGGAACTCTGCCAGGAAACTTTTGCTCTTGCACGTCACTCTTATGTAAATCGTTTTTAAATTTAAAAGTACATACATTACGTTAATATTACAATAAGTGAGTACTTAAGAAACAAAATTTATTCTGTGTACGTGTAAAACATAGACAAAATAAAATATTTTGGGCGAAGAAAACTTTTCAAAAGCAGTTCTAAAAACTTAGACTTATTTGCCTGCGGCTTCAGACTGTTTTGCTGCGGTACTGATCATGGCAAACGTTAAAAATCTGTTGTGTAGTCGCTTGCAATTGCATACAGTCGTATTCTAATATTACGAATTCTAGTACAGGAGAACGAGATGTATACAAATGAAGAATACTGCGATATAGTACTGTTGTATGGGCAGTGTAATCGAAATAAGAGAGAGGCAGCAAGACTTTATGCCATTAAATTTCCCAGTCTAAGACATATATATCATCTTATTGTACAATTGCCCGTGCTGTTCAACGCTTGTATAGAACTGGGAGTTGTCATAGATGTATTCCCTTGTCTCGTGCCACACCTTCAAGCTTGCGGATACCCGCTGAGGATGTTCTAGGATATGCCCTGGCTCATCCTGAAAGTAGTGTCCAGGATATTAGCAAGGCTCCTTCCTACTCAAAATCGACGGTGTGGAACATATTACATACGTATGGTGCATTTCCTTATCGTCCAGTCCTGGCGCAGGAGCTAATGCCTGGAGACCAGTTGTATACATCTCATTCTCCCATACTAGAATTCGTAATATTAGAATATGGCTGTATGCAATTGCAAGCGACTACACAACAGATTTTTAACATTCGCCATGATCAGTATCGCAGCAAATCAGTCTGAAGCCGCAGGCAAATAAGTCTATTTTCTGAACTGCTTTTGAAAAGTTTTCTTCGTCTAAAATATTTTATTTTATCTATGTTTTACACGTGCACAGAATAAATTTTATTTCTTAAGTACTCAGTTATTGTAATATTGACGTAATGTGTGTACTTTTAAATTTAAAAACGATTTACATAAGAGTGACGTGCAAGAGCGAATGTTTCCTGGCAGAGTTCCAATTAATTTCACTTTGGAGACGGTCCCTTACAAGCTTCTTGAAATTGGCCGAGAAAATGGATGAAATGTATGATTTTCCAAGTTCCATAACTTGGTCAGTTTTTATCGTAATAAAATGAAACTTTTTGTGTTTACTTTCTTTTTGTGTACTGCATCTTTTCTTAAATATAAGTGATAGGACCTGGGGACCGTATAAAAATTTAATTTTTGTAATTTTTTTCGAAATGGGGTTTTTTGGTTCAAAAAGCACGTAAAAACATTCTTTACACTTTTAAAAACATTTTTTAAATTGGAAGTGCATATCTAAACCGAACGGTTCGGGAATTAGCTATTGGGTCACATTAAGGCTGGACACCCTGTATATATTCTCATTTATATTATTGATTGACAAAACACAAGGTTTAATCACCTAATGCGAAGTCAAGCGATGTTAAACATAATCTTTTTTTTTTTTTTTTTTTTTCCCATATAAATAGGAATCTGAGATTTTAAAATTGCCATTCTTCGTGATATAATTTGAAATTATCAGGTGAATTTTAATATCGTTATTTACAAGATTGTGAAAGAAAATCATTAATTCCTATTAACCCTTTAAATAGCTGGAGAAATACTTTCTGTGACAATGGTGGGCTTTTTTTAAAAATTAACTCTCAAACATGATCATTTATCACTGTTTCCCTGCTACCTTACAAGAGAAAACAGTTGCCGTTTAGAGGTAAGATCTTGAAATATTGGCACAGCAATCAAAAGCACAAACTATACTAGCTATTAAATGTAAACATGAACAACAATATTAAAAATTTAAAAGAGAGAATGGTGAGCATGTGTGTATATTAAGGTTTAGATATGCAAAAACCAACTCCTTACAAAGAACATAATAATAACTCAAACTCAATTTCTGGATTATTTGTACCAATATAAAATTTCCAATACACAAAATATTTTTATTTTTATTATAGACTCGAATAATGATTAGAATATTCAAATGATTTTCGAAAATGTAAACGCATGTTTATTTATTTAGTTCAAAAATCAAATCAAAACACATTCCTAGGTTAAAAATATTTCATATCAATATAGAATTAAAAAATTCATGTTATTTCATTCAAGACATTAAAACTAATGATTGTTTACTTGTAGCAAATCAATGTCAATTGTAGCAAATCAAAGTTCACAATAACAGAAACTTTTCAACCAAATCTTCTTTATCCAAACATCAGATAATAAAGACCTTGCGGTTTTACTTGCCGTCATACGAGCGGTTTTAAATGCCGTCATACGAGGGGGGGGAAAAAAAAAAAAAATTAGTCTCAAACTTTGTTAATTCTCATTAAATTTCTCTCAATTATTCGTTGACACCATAAACAGTCCTAGCATTTTCTACGTCTTCAGTGGTAATATTGAGATTTAATAATTTTATTAGATCATACACATTCTCAAAATAAAAACTTCTCCATTGTACACAACAGCTACACAGTTTTAAAATAAAAATTATCACGTATAGAACACTAAACAAAATACCATACACTTTATTTGTATCAATGATCCTAGTTTGAGTTTCGTTGTTATAATACTCATTTTGAATTCTTAAATATACAAACTATAGTAATCAAAATACTCAATAAAAAATAATTAACCTTATTACTTTTAATGTACCACAAAATAATCAAAAGTACATATTGAAAAGAATAATTCTCTGTATTTAGAAAATAAAAGCAACTTACTTCGCCACACAAATAATAATAATAAAAAATCAAAATGATAATTTGATAATTTTCAAAGCACGTTTAAAAACCTTTTTTGTTGTTGTTGTTTTCTTTTATATAAGCCGGAGTCGATGAAATCACTTGAAGAAGGAGATACTGCATCTAGGAGAACACATGTTCATGTAAAATCACTTATTTGCTGAAACTGATGTCATGCAGTTCTGTTTTTGTTTTGAGGCCAGAGAATCATAAGCGGGAATAATTAAAAAATTCTTTTGTCGGGGTTGTCTACATTTTTATGTTTTTCAGCACCAATGGTGACTGAAGTTAAAAAAAAAAATGAGTAGCAAAATTGTGCAGCTACTTGGGATGACTTCCAAAACTAAATTTAGAGGTGGGTGCTAGGACAGAGGCTTCAAGAAGGAGAGAAATTACGAAAGAGAAAAGAATTAGAATTTGCCAAAATCGGGAGTTTAATTCTCAGATCAAAAAAATATATATATATATATACACTTTTTTTTTCATTATATATATATATATATATATATATATATTCTCATTTATATTATTGATTGACAAAACACAAGGTTTAATCACCTAATGTGAAGTCAAGTGATGTTAAGCATAATCTTTTTTTTTTTTTTTTTTTTTTCCCCCATATGAATAGGAATCTGAGATTTTAAAATTGCCATTCTTCGTGATATAATTTGAAATTATCAGGTGAATTTTAATATCGTTATTTACAAGATTGTGAAAGAAAATCATTAATTCCTATTAACCCTTTAAATAGCCGGAGAAATACTTTCTGTGACAATTGTGGGCTTTTTTTAAAAATTAACTCTCAAACATGATCATTTATCACTGTTTCCCTGCTACCTTACAAGAGAAAACAGTTGACGTTTAGAGGTAAGATCTTGAAATATTGGCATAGCAATCAAAAGCACAAACTATACTAGCTATTAAATGTAAACATAAAGAACAATACTAAAAATTTAAAGGAGAGAATGGTGAGCACGTGTGTATATTAAGGTTTAGATATGCAATGACCAACTCCTTACAAAGAACATAATAATAACTCAAACTCAATTTCTGGATTATTTGTACCAATATAAAATTTCCATTACAAAAAATATTTTTATTTTTATTATAGACTCGAATAATGATTAGAATATTCAAATGATTCTCGAAAATGTAAATGCATGTTTATTTATTTAGTTCAAAAATCAAATCAAAACACATTCCTAGGTTAAAAATATTTGATATCAATATAGAATTAAAAAATTCATGTTATTTCATTCAAGACATTAAAACTAATGATTGTTTACTTGTAGCAAATCAATGTCAATTGTAGCAAATCAAAGTTCACAACAACAGAAACTTTTCAACCAAATCTTCTTTATCCAAACATCAGGTAATAAAGGACCTTGCGGTTTTACTTGCCGTCATACGAGCAGTTTTAAATGCCGTCATATGAGGAAAAAAAAAAAAAAAATTAGTCTCAAACTTTGTAATTCTCATTAAATTTCTCTCAATTATTCGTTGACACCGTAAACAGTCCTAGCGTTTTCTACGTCTTCAGTGGCAATATTGAGATTTAATAATTTTATTAGACCATACACATTCTCAAAATAAAAACTTCTCCGTTGTACACAACAGCTACACAGTTTTAAAATAAAAATTATCACGTATAGAACACTAAACAAAATACCATACACTTTATTTGTATCAATGATCCTAGTTTGAGTTTCGTTGTTATAATACTCATTTTGAATTCTTAAACATACAAACTATAGTAATCAAAATACTCAATAAAAAATAATTAACCTTATTACTTTTAATGTACCACAAAATAATCAAAAGTACATATTGAAAAGAATAATTCTCTGTATTTAGAAAATAAAAGCAACTTACTTCGCCACACAAATAATAATAATAAAAAATCAAAATGATAATTTGATAATTTTCAAAGCACGTTTAAAAACTTTTTTTTGTTGTTGTTGTTATTGTTTTCTTTTATATAAGCCAGAATCGATGAAATCACTTGAAGAAGGAGATACTGCATCTAGGAGAACACATGTTCATGTAAAATCACTTATTTGCTGAAACTGATGTCATGCAGTTCAGTTTTTGTTTTGAGGCCGGAGAATCATAAGAAGGAATAATTAAAAAATTCTTTTCGCCGTTGCCGGAATTTCATTCCCATTGACTGTCCAATTCAACTGGGCAGGAGAGAAAAAAAAAACAGAACTCGCTGGCGACACACCGGTGAGTCAAGCAGAAAATTATTCCTCAGCGTTGTTCAGAACATAAATACAAATAAAAGCACAATAAGTCTGTCGCTTCAGTTTCGGAATCGCTTGAAAGATATTCACACATGTATTTAATGCTGATGAATCCATTTACTCAGCTGCTACTTTGAAGTTGAAGTTAATTCAAGACGAAAAATGTTGATCACTCACACATTTGGTTGGGATCTCACGTTGTCGTGGTAAACAAATTGAAATATTTATGATAATTTTCTGTTCTTTGCAAGTGAAATTAAACTGACGGATGTCGGAGTCTATTGGAATACTTAAAAAAGTCGCGCACAAATTACTTGGAGTATAAATGCGAGCAGAACTATTGCTGCTGGCTTTTGTATTAAAAAGAGGACTTTGGTGTGGCGTTGACAGGCAGAGCAGGGGAGGCGATGCGACTGGGTAAGGACTCTGGCTTAGAGGACACCCCCCGGCAAAAAAATTTCTTGTCTGGCAAAAAAAAATTTGGCTATGCCACTGGTTAAAGGATATTACTCATTTAAATGCGGGAGGGGGGCGGATATTATATGCAATTGTCACACGAGTCATTTCTTTCTATAATTTTACATTGGTTTCAGAAACTGAATGTACTGATGGGTAGTTTAAATAAGTGAAATATTAAGAATTAGATTTATTTTAAAATTTAAGTATGTAACGTAAATCTTTGGAAAGGGCGATGTTACGTTACATGGCGTGATCAATAGTGCACATTGGTTGTGCAGAGTAGACATTCAATGGAACTGAATTATGAGGAAACAGAAAGGAAGATAAAACTACTCACCCCGTTTGGTTGATATGAAGAGGAAACAGTCACCACGTGGGAAAAAATGACAACTCGAGCTTATGGACACAACACAATTTTATTCTTCCGATCTATGACTCATTGAAATGACACTCATGCTACTATCTTCGATATTAATACAAAAAGGGGGAATATTCATGTACAGCACACGAGGTCATCGGGACCTTCACAAAAATGGCGCACACACGTGCGAAAGACGAAAAATTACTATAGTACATTTTTTTGGTTTGGTTAATGGGATCTCCACGAAGGTGTTTTTTTTTTTTTTTTTTTTTTAAGTAATGCCCTGCTTTAAATTAAAAAAAAAAAAAAAAAAAGACAAATTAGATATTTGCTGCTGACCCAGAACACAGCTACAAAACTCGTCCTCGAGGGCTCCCTAAAAAAGGGGGAATGGACGACTTAGCGTCCGCTTAAGTAGAGGAAAAATTAGTGAAGTGATTCAAAAATGGCGCTCAGCCAGTGACTTGTGAAAATCATAGCAACCCGACACCACTTTGCCGCCAACATTGCACGGCCTACGATAGGTCTGTCAAAGCGCGGGAACATGTAGCGATTGCCAATAGGACAGCCACTTAGTTGCCAGGCAGTGTCAGCGCTGCCATATTGGCGATGGAATGTTGATGCTCCGAGCTTGGCGAACAAACCAGAGTACGCGCGCCATTTGATTTTCACACAGCCGCCATCTTGGGAAAAAGATGGATATTGCTAATAATTTAGACTATAGTTGCCAAAATTGTAAAAGCCGATTCGAAAATGAATTTCTTTTGCATGAAATAGCTTACTACTATTCCTTTACTACACATTCAAGGGGGTTAGAGACAAATTAAAGGTATTTAAAACTGCATGTGATATCTTATATCACAAAGTAATGGAGGGAGGTTATAAAAATAGCTTTGTAGAAAATTATGAAAATGGCTATTTTCGTTATTTTTTTGTCCAGTTTCCCAATAATGATAGAAATGCAACTTCTATTTCAAAAAATCAAGTCATCTTTTAACTTCACTGTTAATTTTTTCATGTGAATATTGTCGAAATTTAATTTTTGAATAAATTTTTAATTCGATGCTCGCAATTGGGAACATTGGCCAGTAAAAGGTTAATTTGTGCAGCAATAATGTTTAAAATGTGAAATAAATATAATGTGTGTTTTTATACTTGCTGTATTTTAATTTTCATAGGTACAAACCTTTAGAAAGATCCCGTAAGAAATTTCCTTCCCCTATTTATCAAAGTAAAATTGGCAGTACTTACAGAGACTGGACTAAAAATTGGTTTTATAGTCTTCTTCAAAAGGTATTCCTTGTTTCTTATGTATTTTTAATGCTGTTACTTTTTGCCTGTTTTATTTATGTGTTATTAATTTTTAAAATGAGTCGGCATATAAGTTCTTATGTCTTAATTGAAATATATATATTTTGTGTGCCTTAAACTAAGTTCTCCTTTTAATCATTAGGATATGGGTGGATTAGTACTTCAAACACCCAGCAAAACTCTATTGTTCCAATCAATAATACAGGTCAAAATCTTATTAAGAGCTGACCTGTAGAAAGGATCATAAACCTTGGCAGTGGCGTAGCTACAGGAGTGAATATCAGGATATGTCCTCCCCCTCCTTTTGAAATTTTTGGATTAATTAGCAGAAACTCTATACCATGCAAATTTTTTTTTTTTATTTACTCGCAACTTATTTCATATCCCCCTTCCCCCAAAATACATTCCTCGCTATGCCTTGAACTTTGGTTTAATATTCTGCAATATCTTCTAGATACTCTCAGAGATGAGACTGTTGCTTCTTTTTTGCCTAGTTACAGGTCATTATATGCCTTGCCAACCACCTTTTTAGAACTGGAGTTTTCCCATTGCCTTTCTCTCCCTCTGTGGCTTCGATAATGAAATTGATGCTTTGCATCTATATACCATTGTCCAGCCCTTTCTGCTGGAAATGTTGTGGAGGATACTGGTAAGCAAGAGAACTGATAGCCAAATTATAAAGGTTTTTTGTTTTTTGTGTAGCTGTGTTTGCTTGATATTAAAAAAATTATTGGGATGTATGATAATTGTATATGACTTTTAATTTTTTAGATTTTTTTCATTTGATTTATACTTGATACACAGTTTATACATGTTTGAATTCATCACAGATTAAAACTTCAATTAAATTTGTTTTCAATTATAGCATCCTAAATTATACCTGTCCAGTAAAATATGTGTTTTTACTTACAAACACACAAATTATCTGAATTAGGACTTTATATGTATTCTCATTTCATTAGTTTTTCTGATGTAAGAAACCTCTCTGTCACTTACATTTCCTTTTTTTTCTTCGTTAGGTTAAAAATGAACATTCATCAAAACTGTTCCATTGCTGCTCTATAATTGTGAAATATGACCTCAACTGTAGCTTGTTCCTACTACCTCATTTAGTTGTTTATTCTCTGATTGATGCAAATGAAAGTGAAAGTGAAGAAGTATGTTTATTGTATCCTGTCAATTTTAGTTGAGTTTTTTAATTGTATACCTAAAATTGTGAAGAATAATGATAATCATAAATTATATATTGGAAGTTTTTTAAAGATAAATTATGTGTTAAAAAAAAGAAGTGGGAATTTAATTTTGCCTTAGTAAAGTACCCACGTTCCTTCTAGTACAGTGTTAATAAAACTTAGAATAGTTGTGTATAAATGCATTACTATAATGACTTGCCATGCATTTTAAAAGTTAAAAATGTGATTTTGGGGTGATTTATCATCAGAAAAAATTGATTATCTTTAAAAAAAAAAAAAAAAAAAAAAAACCCTTCAATCTTTTTTTTTTCTTTTATGAAACATGTTGCTAAAAAAAATTGAAGGTCCAAGATGTTAATTATGTTTGTTCACTTTAACATCTACTTTTGTTTCAAAGGTTGCTTTTTAAATTTATTGGTCTGTTGGTATATATATATATATATATATATACAGTATGGAACCTCTTATCCCGAAACCAGTTATCCAGAATTATTTTTCACTCTATTAAATTCCTATTTTTTCCCGAGAGAAAAGCAAAAAGTGAGTTTTTAAAAAATATTTCTTATGTTTTTGTTTTTTTATTTTGAGTACTACAGCTAAAATTTATAAAGTAAGCAATCTGGTAAGGTATTTTATTCATTTTTTTAGTGTGTGACTAAGTTTCCAAGAAGTTATCATACATTTACTACTTCCTCTCTAAATGGTTATTATTTATCTCAATCATATTAAGAGTTTTTTTATATTATTTTTCTAGTATATTAACAATTAATGTTTAATTCTAAACAAAAATAGAGAGTAAGATTTATGCTACTAATCAAATCAAATCAGTAGATGTCATGTTAATCCCCAACCAATCATCCAGAAAATTCAGTTATCCAGAATACATCCGGTCCTAGCCATTTCGGATAACAGGTTCTATACTGTATATATATATATATGTATTATATAGTGTGCGTGTGTGCTGTAGAATCCCTTAACAAATGTTTTGTTCAAGACACCACTCTTGAGCAGATAAATTTTGCATAGCTTTGACTTAATACAACAGACAGTAATTAATTTTCTTGTACTCTTTTATTTTTAGATATGCACAGAAATTTTAGCTGTTCTTAATCACAGTATGGAATCCTCATCTTCAAGTGACTTACTTCATTTAAGTTCTCAGACTGTGTTTTCTGTTGTTGATCATTTGTCTAAATGGAGTTATGAAAGGAAGCAAGCAGCACTTACTAAATCTACTAATAGAGCTATAGGTACTAAGTTTCTTAGTTTTTTTTAATCGTAATTTTTAGGATTTTGCCTGTTTTATTTGTGTTCCAAAATTAAGGTTTGCCCTGGTTAATGTAAACTCTAGCTGCTGCACTGGTTGTGATTCATACCAAACACTTTCCTTCCAACATATTTTTTCTTTCTGTATATTTTCTTTGAGTATTATTTATGAGAACTAAGCAAATTCCTGTAGATATAGTTCTGACATCAGGATTTTTTTATTTCACCAAGACTAATTAAAGAAAAATAAATTATAGTACTGAACCTCGTATACGGAAACCAGTTATCCGGAAAACCAATTAACTAGAATTCATTAAAAAAAAAAAAAAAGAAAGTAAAGAAGAAGCAGTTTGCATTGTGGAACGTGTTGTTAACAAGTATTTTAAAAAATAAATAAACTCAATGTGATGTCCCATGCCGAAACTAGGGAATGCAATCCCGCACTGTTTTTCGCTTTGTGGGATTGAGATTTGTTGATCCCGCGGGATTAATATTTCATTCAACTAAGAATTGATTTCGATGGAAAAAAAGTAGGAAAAAGTCAGATTATAAGCTTTATGAAGTTTAACTTTAATAATAATACTTTAACTTATTGTCTTATTTGATAATTAATACAGTACTTTACATAAATATCAAAATTATAGTCATGATATTCATAATAATATGCTAAGTTATTTCTTAATTGCTAAAGAAGAAGAATGTAAAAAAGACAACGTAAAGAGGCACACGTCTTCCTAGTCTTCATCTAATTTTGATAGAGAATACAAAAGTACTTAAGAAAAGATTTTTCTTTATGAAATCCTGAAGGAGTCATACATTTTTTAGTGGTTAACTGAAGTTCACCTTTTAAAGATATCACTAGCATGAGCGGCCATATAGTTGTTAATAGAGGGGGGGAGGACAAGTCCAGGGTTCTGTCCCAAAAAGATACAATATTGAGTGTTGAAGCACTTTTGCGTTATACCAGTATGTAAAAATATAACAATATGGGAGCTAAGGGGGGACTAAGGCACCTACCTGCCAATAAGTATGAGCGCCCAAGATCATTGGTTCTTATTGTTCATCTTATGCAAACATTTTTGGCCAATGGATGATCGTGAAAGAGGCGTTAAATTGTAATAAAAATAATTTATTTTTCAGTATCAATCCCGCAGGATTACGGTCTTAATCTTGCGGGACTAGTCCCGCAAATATTTGTGCGGAATCCCGTTCCCGCGGGATCGTAATTGCATTCACTACTCGAAACTAGTTTTTTTTTTTTTTTCCCTGTCACATCATGACTATAGAACAAGAATAAATTAAAAGTGAGGTTGAAGGTCAATTGCAGAGTGGTCTATAATCACGTGACCTGTAAACACCAATCTTGCACTTGACACTTGGGAATCAACTTTTAATCATACTCATGCACTTCATTCACATTCCTTTGAAAGTTTTCTTGTGTGGTTACTTATTTTGCTATCTGAAAATGTCAAAGTGATTAGGAAATGGTGATTCATTAGCGGCTAGTAAGAAAACGTATTGTTTTAAGCATCGAAACTAAAGTCTTTATTTTAAAGAAGTCAAGTGAAGGTTGTTCCATTAAACTGTTATGCAATATGGGCAATGTTGGATCCTCAACTACTACGAAGCCAGAAAAAAAAAAAGTTTTTTTTTGACTTTTTATGCAAAGGCAGAAAACTCTAGTGCAATGGATTGAAAGAAAAACACTTTATGAGAAGAACCAAAATATAGATGAAGTATTATTAGAATGGATAAGGCAGAAACATTTAGAAAATTATCTGCTAACAAGAAGCGTCATTATGGTGCAATCCAAGAAATTTCACGATGAAATAGGCTTTACAAAACCATGTGACTATACCCATGGGTGGTTCGGTCGCTTCGAAAAAAGGTACGGGTTGAGACTTTCGAAAGTAAGTGGTGAAAGAGCAGCAGCTGATACAGAAGATGCAGAAATATATGGGGGGGGGGAAATGATGGATATTATCAAAAAAGAAAATTTATTTTCGGAACAGATCTTTAATGCTGATGAAACAGCCCTGTTTTATAAATATGCACCGAAAATATCGTATGCCACTCATAAAGAAGCCTGAGCTAGCAGCTCCATAAAAGACTGCAAACAAAGAATAACATTGCTGAGATGTAGCAATGTGGCTGGAACTTGGAAAATAAGACTTACTGTAGTAAGAAAGAGTAGAAAACCTTGTGCTTTCAGTGGTGTTAAAATCCTACCAGTAAATTATACAGTGAATGAAACTGACTGGACGACTTACGATATATTTATCAAGTGGTTTATTTCAGAGTTTGTTCCTACAGCTCAGAAGCATTGCAATTCTATCGGACTACCTCCCGATTGCTAAATAGTGTTGTTTTTGGACAATTGTACTGCTCACCCACCCTTTGAAATGTTAAAGGCCGAAAACGTGCTTATAGAGTACCTGCCTCCCAATTGCACAGCATTAATTCAACTATTAGATCAAGGTATCCTTCTAAGCCTTAAATGCAAGTACAAAGCATTTTTTAATGAATATGTTAGATTCAATGAATGATGAGAAATCTTTCTTTGATTTTCATAAATCTTTTAACATCAAAGGTGCCGTTTGGCTCGCTGCTCGTGTGTGGGAGGAAGTTTCCTGCAAAATCCTCATGCGTGCATCGCATAATTTGCTGCCAACATAAGTTTTTTTTTTTTTTATGATGAAGATGATGATCTTTTTTTTATGGTTTCAAAGTATCAAAAGAAAACATTTTACAGCAAGAATTGCTGGAATGTGCAAAATCAAGTTTAAATGGTGTGCTTTTATTAAATGAAGATTATTGGAATGCTTTAATATTGATGAGGATGTCCTCGTAACTAATCAGATGACAGATTCAGAGATTATACAAACGGTATTAAATCCACAATACAACGAGAATGGCGATTCCGATGAATAAGAAGATACAGAACTGGCAAACAAAAATTTTCCCATGCAAGATGCATTGAACTAACCAAAGAACTGATTTGCTGGAGGGAACAAAAAAGTTTTATAAACAAGACACATATAATGGCTGTATACAAAATTCAGGAACTTTTTTTAAAACAAAAGACCACTTTAAAAGCTAAAAGTGGATCAAATCTTCAAAAAGATTGAATGAAATTTCATTCGGCAGTAACGTATTTATTTGCTTTTAATTTTGTAGAAGTTATTCCTGTAATTTTGTGTATTTAATCATTTTTGTTCTTAATTTCAATAAAGAATTTTTGCTCTTAATTCCAATCTTATAAATAAAAATGAAATTCTGTTTGTTTGTTTGTTTGTTTGTTTATTTGTGTGTTTGTGGATTTGAGTTGTATACAAATCCACAAAAATGGACCTATCAGCCTGAAATTTTGCATAGATATGTAAAATAATATAGAATAAATCATAGTCCACTTTAAAATTTTGAAAGTCCACCCGTTCCCGGAATTTAAGAGATTTTTTATGTTCTCCACGCAAAAAGCTTTACGTAATTGTAACCCCTGTAGTGAAAAAAGTGTGAAATAAGGATCATGGTTGCCATGTGTGGCGATTTTGCCGAATAAGATGTTTTAAATTCTCAAAGTAAAATTAAAAGAATAATAATGATTTTTTTTGTTAGTTTATATTCGTAAGGTTATATTTTTTTTAATTATAATATCGTGTGCATGGGAAATCGGAGCAGTAATGAAATGTTTTATACGCAAAACAATAAGAATTGAAGATTTCCGAGGCTAATATGTTAAAATTTTTTAGTTTGGCGAAAAAATAAAATGGCTCAAATGCCGAGAAAGTGAGTTCTAGCGGTTTGCACAGTTTCCGGCTTGGCGAATTTACTGAGAGCTTAAGGAAACGGATTTTTGAAAACAAGTACAAAGGTTTTATTAGAATACAGCGTTAAATTTTAATGATCCCTGCGAAAATAATGCAGTTATTAAGGGATTTCAAGCGATCTATCTTCAGCATTCTCGCGATTTTGAGGAGGATTCTAACGCTTGGCGCTATTTATCGTAATTTAATCGTCTGCTATTTGGGTTATGAATACACCTGCGTATAAGTTTTTGAAATTTTCATTCAGTTGGAATTGTGCATTTTTCAGAGCAGCTTTTCTGCATCTAATGTATTACATCCAGAAAAAAGGATGTTAGAAATATCAATTTTAATTTTGTTTAATCACACTCATGAATAATGATACACTTTCCAACTTAAAGAAGGAACGAAAATAGGGAAGTCCCATGGATTATAACTCTTTTTATATATAGCACTTTAGTGCGTATTTAAAAATCTGAAAGTGTGTCAGATTTTCTGATTCTAGCGCTTGGCGCAATTTAATGAGAGGGTATTTTTAAAAACAAGCGTAGGTTATCTTATAAATAAAAATGAAATTATGTTTGTCAATTTGTTGATTTGGGTAGTATACAATTCCACAAAAATGGACCTGTCAGCCTGAAATTTTACACAGATATGTAAAATAATATAGAATAAATGATAGTCCACTTTAAAACTTTGAAACTCCACTTAAAAACGTTTTCCTCCTGAAGGGTTCCCTTAATTTCCGTTCCCGGAATTTAAGAGATTTTTTATGTTCTCCACGCAGAAAGCTTTACGTAATATTAACCCCTGTAATGAAAAAAGTGTGTGAAATAAGCATCTTGGTTGCCATGTGTGGCGATTTTGCCGAATAAAATGTTTTAAATTCTTAAAGTAAAAATAAAAGAATAATAATGATTTTTTTAGTTTATTTTTTTAGGTTATTTTTTTAATTATAATATCGTGTGCGCATAAGAAATGAGAGCAGGAATGAAATGTTTTATACGCAAAACAATGAGGATCGAAGATATCCGAGACTAATATGTAATTTTTTTTAGTTTGGCGAAAAATAAAATGGCTGATAGGCCGATTTTTAGAGTGTGAGTTCTAGCGGTTTGCACAGTTTTAGGCTTTTTGGCTCAATTTACTGAGAGCTTAAGGGAATAGCATTTTTGAAAACAAGTGTATAGGTTTTCTTAGAATACAGCATTAAATTTTAACTATCCGTGCAGAAATAATGCAGTTATTAGGACATTTCAAGCGATGTAGCTTCAGAATTCTCGCCAATTGAGTACATTGATTTAACTTGGGGGAAATCCGCCAAATTTCAGAAAATTGAAATCTCCGCATTTAGTACATCGAGGTAACGATGAATAAAACATGTTATAGTTGATAATTTAAAAAATGCGGCTGTATTAAGGGATTCCACTTTTCAAATAAATGCCTGGCGGTCGAACCATTTCCCATTTTGATTGCTGCTAAGTCAATGCTTCGAATGATTCCCTGAAAAAACTCTTGCAAAATGGCGTATGCTGGCACTTTGGCGAGGCTTAGATTTGAAACTGGATTTTACTTGAGACTGGTATATACGTATAATAAGACTGGTTATAGATAAAAA
The DNA here is from genome assembly GCA_038373885.1 of Cheiracanthium punctorium. Taxonomy (NCBI): domain Eukaryota; kingdom Metazoa; phylum Arthropoda; class Arachnida; order Araneae; family Cheiracanthiidae; genus Cheiracanthium; species Cheiracanthium punctorium. The sequence goes on along the minus strand of JAWZYV010011713.1, from coordinate 221,469 downwards.
TGAATGTTGGTATGTGTGTAGGAGGTTGAAAAACTCCAGCACCGTTTCACTGATCACCATGAAATTTGGTTCACCTAAGTCTTTTATCGTGGAGAAGGTTTTTATGCTATCCGTTTTCCTCTAACTTTTCACTAGGTGGCGCAGCAGAACGTCGAATTCTATTCCGTTTAGCCGTTTGCTATGCGAATATGGTCCAACAAATTTCGATGAAATTTGGTACACGCGAATATTAGAACACGGAGAATATTTTTCACTATCCATTTTGCTGTAACTTGCCGCTAAATGGCGCTGAAAAGCATCAACTTCTATACCGTTCGACTGATCGGCATAAAATTTTTTATACTTACATATTTGAGAACGAAGAATATATTCTAACTGCGTTACTTTTGATGTTACTCACCACTAGATGGCACTGCAATGCATTATTATTTTAACTCGCCACTAGATGACGCTGCAGCAGGCCAAATTTTTGACCATTCAAACGGTGGCTATGAAAATCAGTATACATAGCTATTTGAACAATGAGAATATTTTGGCGTTATACATTTTGCTATAACTCGCCACATGACGGCGCTGTAGCAAATCATTACTTTAATTAACCACTAGATGGCCCTGCAGTGTATCACTTCTTGACTGTGCGAATAATCGCTATGAAAATAGGTATACATAGATATTTGAACACGGGGAAGAGTTTGGCACGATCCATTTTCCTATAACTTGACACTAGATGTCGCGTCAACACATGAACTTCAAGACTATTCAGCCGATCGTCATGAAAATTCGTATACATCGATATCTGAATGCGAAGAATATTTTTGCCGTATCCGTTTTGCTAAAACTCGCCACTAGATTGTGCTACGCCGCATCGCCTTCTGCACCGTAAAAACGATTGCCTTGAAATTCAGTATGCATGATTATTGAACACAATATAACGCGATATCCATTTTGCTATATCTCTTTATTACAATAAATAGTAATCAAAACAAATATTAATATCAAAAAGTCCATTCATTCCCGTGCGAAGAACGGGTACTTCAGCTAGTTTCTTATAAATAATAATTGGTTTAAAAAGGTGTTTTTCAATAACTCCAAAATGCAAAATTAAAAAATCATAATTATTTTCATAAATCATTTATTTCTGATCATCTACAAATGTTAGTCGTATTTATAAATTTTCTATTTTCAAAAAATTAAATATATATAAACAATATATATATGTTAATTATTAACTAACAAAATGCCTCAGTAACGTGATTGGAATCGGGAACACATACTGAAAAGTTAAATGATATTCTAAGTTTCAGTCAATTGATGGCGGCACCATGAATCATTTATCCAGAAAAAACTTTTATCCGGAACATGTCTTTTCCCAACAATTCTGGATACAAGGCTTGGCACTGTAGTTTCAAACGCAGGGAAATTATTCAAAGTGATATTTTCTGAAAATAACTTTCTATTTCATGCTGAAATTAGAATTTATGTATGATTTGTTCTTGTTCTGAACTTCCCAGGTTGCAATTACCGTTATTTACCCACATGTAAGTCTTTTGGACACAAAAAAGTCTTTAAAGGGGGGGAGGGAAGGTCGACTTATACGAGGGTCCTTAATTTTTTATTATATATATCAGAAGTAAAAAAATGCCCTTTTAAAAGACAATTGTTCTCTTCCCGCATCTTCCTATCTTTCACGTGTTTTAATTGTTTTAGTTACTATTAAACTCGTAATATCATTTCAGTTATTATATTTAGATGCTTATTAGCTTAGTACAGTACCAATTTTATAATAAAAATACAATTTGAGCCGAAATATTATCTTTCCTTTTGAGCAATCACGTTTTGTATGTGCTCCTGCATGATGACAATGTTAGTTGTTTTTACTGTTACTTTAGGTGCAGGTGTATTGTGCCATGCTTTTATAATATTTTCCGTCAAGTCCCACTTGTTAGCAATTAATTTAGCAAATGTTATTTTTTAAGGACACCCATACATTTTTGTTCACGTTGAGGTCTGACAAGTTGCCAGTCCAAAAGAGTTATTTTTTTAACATCTTGTTAAAAAAATAAGTTTAACATAAAAAAAGATGTTGTCAAACATCTTTTTTTATCTTGACTTTTATAATTGGCAAATCTAACCATTTTTTGGCTTCGAAGCATGGTTCTAAATTCTGCATAAGATACAGTTGCCATGTTTGGCTTAGACATGTAACTTAAACCCACATTTTTCTGAGGGTAACTTTCAAATATGCCATGGGGATATGAAGGGAAATTTTCATATTTATCCACAATCCATTGTATTAAACTCTCAACTTTAATATTTTTCAGAATAATATTTTTTTTATAAGTAATATTGTTTAGTTTAAATAATTTCTTCTTAAAATTAATAAATTGAACTGAAAACTTCATGACCGCAAGATTTTACTCGATTACTCTTTATCATTTTCAGATTTACTCATTAAATGATAGAAGAAATTTTTACCACAAAATGTTAGCAAACTCAGAACAAATAGCCACTGTCCACTTTTACATCATTTTGAAGTCATAACAACCAGGGACTCTACCACAATTTCATCATAAAGCTTTTCATGCCAGATAAATCAAGTATTTTCGGCTCATGACATCACAACCTGAGAAAACCTGTCTATGTGCTACTACGAAACTGTCGAAATCATTCCGATGTTGAATTCAATATCGGAAATAATGCTGTTTTTTTTCTTCCTGACACATCAGATGAAAGCGAAAACTTGTATTCCAATATCAGAGAGTAGGAGACGGATGGATTTCTTATTGTGTGTCTTATGGAGTGTTAAGCACTGCCATAAAAGGTCCCCTGTTGTCGGCTTCCTCGGTAAACTTGAGCTTATGTCCCAGTCAAAGAATACACCTTTTTCTTGATGCCCCCCAAACCCTTGGAAAATCTGAAGACAGTGACTTTAAAAAATTGTAGAAAAAGGGGTGGAAGCAGTTTATTGTTATTGGTTTGCCAACAAGGTCAGAGCAAGTTAAAAAATACTCACTTCTTTTAAACATTATATTTATGTTAGCACCTAAATGAGGGTTGTGGTTATATATCAAAAGAATTTGACTGTCCATGAGTGAGAACTATCAGTCACTGATACTTTCCAATAACAATGTAGTAGAGCCCCAGCAGTCACACAGTGATTTCGCAGTCACTTAGCAACCAGTTGCAAGGGATTTAGCAGTGATATCACAAGTCACTATGTGGCTAGTTTGTTGCAGGCCTTTGATAACTGTGGTATCGCAGTGACTTTTATGACCATCTATGCTAGTAGGACATATACCTAATTATTTATTTATTTATTTTTCATGCATATATTGTTGCTAAATTTGAACTATATTTTCTTTCAGCCAAAAAGACTGAACCAGACAAAGAACTAATTGCTATTGATGATTGCTTGAGCAAAATACCTCAGATTCTTCTTGCCAAAGCATCTTTTGTATGCAAAGCCTACACTCGATCCTTAATGCATTTAGAACAATATTTGAAAGAACATCCTGATGAATTAGAAAACAATATTAGCTTTCTTCAGGTAACTCTTACATACAAATTATACTGAATAATTACTTCATATTATTTATAAATATTGTATGCAAATTTACATAAACTTTTGATATAGCTTAATTATTTTATTTTTTTTACTGCTGTTTCTACACTGCATTGAGGTTATCATGACAGAACTCTTCAATTGACCTATGTTACTGTGTGTATTTATTCACGTAAAGTTACACCATATGAAGTAAAGGTTTTATTTGACTTACACCAGTGAAATGACCAATGTGAGTTTGGGTACATCTTCTCTCCAACATTCATGTTTGCTGTCTGATAGTGTTGATATGATGTGTGAAAGTGCTCAATAAGATTTAATAAGTTCAGAGAGATCAATTTGTGATTTTTCCTTGAAGTGTCATGACTACATTTTTCATACATCTTCAGAACATCCCTCTATCTTCACCATAGTATTCTTCATGTAGATTTTTTCTCTTTCTTTAAGATGCATATGTATCCTAATATTCTAATAACTTTTTGTGCATATAATTTCCTGTCTGATGACATTAAAGGAGGGGAGCTGATTAAATTAAACTAGAGTAGAAGTTAATATTTTGCTTTTAAATATTACTGTAAATTTTATTTTTTTAAATATTTATTATTGATAGAAAATCTATTCTGCATTGGATGAGTCAGATGGTGTGGCTGGTGTGGCAGCAGTTAGAAAAGGTGAAGCTAGTTTGAGAGACTTAATACTTGAAAATGAAGCCATTGGTATGTTTCATTTACTCATTGTGTATGCATACTCTGAAAAAGTGACAGGCATTTTCCCCTTTCACATGCACAGTCATATTATACAGCTCAGAACTGCTGTTAACATGATACACCTGATTAGAAACACTTTGACGCAGTGTTTGCATTTGAGAAAACTTAAAATGTGCTGACTAGAGTACAGTAAAATAAATAGTGATGGGTTTTTAAATATGTTCAATACTATGCTTGCATTCATATAAACATTTCCTTTTTGAAAGGATGCATTTTGAAACTACTTTAATTTAGAAAGGATTGAGGAATTCACACTTAAGCAGAAAACTTATTATATAAGGCTGATTAATTTATTTACCAAATAATCAGTAGCTTTATTGCATACATTGTGCTATTTATATTCATACAATATTCCACAATAATGTAACCTATCAGTGTTATGAATACTGAGGGCCTTTATAACTCAGCTTCCAGAAAAAACTAAGAAAAATTCCTGTTGTTTATTTTTAAAAAGTTGCACTTTTTAAATTTGTATGTTCAAGAAAAAAAAGTTCCCCGTTCAAGAAAAAAAAAATGATTCCCTGTTAGTAAAATATGCCTCATACACTAGTGAGGTGATTTACAAAATTTGAAAATTATGTCCTAAAAAGTGTCATAGATATGAAGATAAATATATGTTGACTTAAACCACTTTTCAACATCGGAAAAAACACTCAAAATACTGGTGTTAAACGATAAAGTAAATAAAAAACTTTGTAAAAAAACACACATAAGATGTTATAGGTAAGAAGATACGTACGTTTCGGCCAAAAATTGTTTTGGCCTTCATCAGTCCAAGCCCTTTGTCGCAAGGAACACAGGGAACTGAAAAGAGAAAAACAAGCAAGCATGTTGCCACAAGGGGCAAAGAAAAGTCGAACAAAACCACGGAGAGGGGAGAAAAAATTCCTTTTTATTTCTGTTTTTTTTTTTTGTGCTTCTTTCCTTTCCTTTTTATCCCTTAATTAATTTTTTTTCCTCCCCTCTCCGTGGTTTTGTTCGACTTTTCTTTGCCCCTTGTGGCAACATGCTCTCTTTTCAGTTCCCTGTGTTCCTTGCGACGAAGGGCTTGGACTGATGAAGGCCAAAACAATTTTTGGCCGAAACGTACGTATCTTCTATAACATCTTATGTGTGTTTTTTACAAAGTTTTTTATTTACTTTATCACTTTTCAACATCTCTACAAGGGAAAAAATCATGTCAGATCAGTGTGTTTCAGAGGTCGCAGAAAATACAAAGGCTTTTTTTTTTTTTTTTTTTTTTTGTCCCCACACCAATGCTGTACCAATAAATGGTTACATCCGAATTCATGTATAGCCATTGATTATCTATGTTTAAAGATATTTCTGAGGTGTTTTATGATGAAATCTGGAAATATTGTACAACACCTTATTAGTATATGAGGAGCATTTTACTAATTGAGAAGTTTTTTTGCATGTGAGTCTTTACAAATTTAAAATGTGACAAAAATAATACAAATTTAAAATGTGACTTTTTAAAAATTAAAGTGAGGATTTTTTTCTTATAATGTAGTCTTTTTTCCCTACCTTATTTTGGACACTTATCATTTTCCACTATCTGAAAAATTGAATCATGCTACCAGCTTTTTGGGACACCCTGTATAGTACAGTATTTTCTTTCATGGAAGGTTAATTTTTCTCATTTCCAATGTACTGACAGTTCAAGTTATTACAAAGTAATAATGTTTTATCTTAATTTCACTTAATTTAATTTATTCAGGTGACATGCAAGGTGCTTTTGCATGTTATGAAAAAGCTATCAAGCTATACCCAGATGAAGTGAATTATTACGGTGGACTTTTAAAGTGTTTTTTGGGCATGGATCAGCCAACAACTGCACTTTCCTATGCGAATGGTGTTTTGAATGAAAAGTATGTTTCTCCATTTTAAAAATTAAACATTTTGAAAAATTTAATTTCATGAGTTTTAGATTTTCATTTTTTCACTATTATATTTTATAGGCCTGATTGGAAAGAGCAGTTAAATCAGTATAGAGTAGAAGCTGCATGGAAATTAGCAGATTGGCAAGATCTGGAAATTTATTTACAACATGTATATATGGTTTCGTATATATGTTACTATATTTGGTGTTCTAAAATAATTTTTTATATTTAGCAAATTGTATTTCACTCTAATGTCACACCGTGTCAAATATCCATTTATCATTCATTATGAGATTGTAAAATTTCATTGTTCAATATATGTATGATAGTGTATTTCCACTTATTCTTTCTAAGATTGACATTGGGTTTCGTCATGTCTCAGTGGATAAAACACTGAATGTGGTAGATGGCTGGAACATGAAGGTCTTGTGTTCGAGCTTAACACATAGTATTTGATCTAACGATCTGGAGTTTTGGGCAGTTTTCTCCGCATGTAAATTGAATATGCATCGGAACCCCTTAAAATTTCTCTACTCAAGATCCCATCCCCACCTTAAGTAGATGCCTGTCACATAGGCTTGCCACCAAACAAAACTCTTAAAGAATTGAAATTGAAAATCTTCCCCATTAGAAATTCTGTAGTTTATCCTAATTATTGTGATGAGTACAAGGACTTTGATCAAGGATTCAGAACGAGTTAAAATTAAGTAGTGAAATTTTCCAAACGTTGCTAGTATAACCAAGTGGAGGCATTGTATAATAAGCACTGTAAGTGTTTTCAAAAGTAAGGAGTAGGCAAATTAACCACAAATATTGTTAAAAATGAGTCATTTTGTCATCTAGTTTGAATCTGGTAAATCAATGAAACCAGATACATTTATAGAAATTAGAATAATATTAGTTTAGCAAGTTACATATACTATATTGGTAATTAGATACATAATATAAAATATGCCAATTGTGAATATTCAGTTTGTTTATCTCCTTCTAAAAAAATGAAGTTATAATTTTATGAATCTTATTTGCTGTTATTGGGTCTTAACCATAAATGGGTAAGAAATTAATTGCTGAAATGTTACACTATGAAAACAAATCACTGATTACTTTAATTTACGTCTTTTTAAAAATAGTGTTGTCTTATTTATTTATTTTAACCCTCTGGCTGCTCATCCTGCGATTTTTGTGGGCAGCTGTTTTTCTTCCTTTATTGAGCAGCGCATCCTGCTTTTTCACGTTTTAGCCAGTGAAATAAATTACATACTGTATTATATGTTTAATTTAGATTTTGTTGACCAACAGATGTCACTAGTCGTCCACTAAATTGAAGCATTTGAATGTACTTGGTATTTACCGCTCTAACTTCATGTGTTTGCCACCATTTTCTAATTAGAAATGGCTGCTAGAAAACATTCAGCATTTGCCAGAGTATAAATTCCAGATGCTTTATCAGATTCTGAAAGTGATTTTAGTTTTGATAATGATAATGATATAGATTTTTCAGACTGCTCCTCAGATGGCGTTGAATCTGATCATGATTCAATAAACTTGCAAAGGGTTAGACAGTGGTGCAAAATTGATATGATTTTACTTTTTTATATTATTTAATAAATAGAAATTAACTGTAATTCAGTTGAAATTTATTTTCTAAAAATTTTGTGATAACATCTGAAATTGGTTTTTCTGACAGCTTAGTTTCTCACGATAAAAATCTATATAAAAAATCTTGTCTTGAAAGAAAAAATGCATATTTCAATTTCCAATGTATATAGATTTAAAATATGAAAAAAAAAATTTTTTTTTAACCACACAATTTTTGAAGCGATTTCGGTCCACAAATTGAGCAGTCAGAGGGTTAATGAGCTAATGAACACAGGAGATGATTGTGTTCATTAGCTCTCTTCTCAATACTGTTAGTAGTTTTTTTTAACCTCTGTGACTTCCTTTTCCATGTCCTAAATTGTCTGAACTTGGATAGTTTTCCATAATTAGGGTTCCCATGGGCCTTAAAAATTCTCTAAAAAGCCAATAAATCTGTAATAAACCTTAAATTCTTTGCATGAGTAATTTCATTAACTCACGGGGCTGAGTTATTTGTGATTTAAAATTTTTCAATCAAATAATTTATGCTGTTCTGCTTAAAAACAGAAATTAGAGCTAAATAAAATTGATGAAAAAATTAATGAAATGCTGAAAGTGTTAAAAAGTAGTATTCACCATTATTGCATTGTTAAACATTTGCAGTAGATAAATAAAATTAATAGAAAGAAAACTCCCCCTCCCGTCTTTTCTTGTTGATATTGATTTCTTTTAAATTTTTATAGTATTATTTTATTTTTAAAGTTAGATTTTTTCCATTTCAAGACTTTCAAGAAATCTTATTCACAAACAGAATAGCAAAGATGCATCTTAACCTTAATATTTAAAATATAGATTATCTAACTGTATGCCCGTTCTTTGTACTATAGGAAATGAAAATTTTTCTTACATGTGTAAATCAAATTGATTCCAGTGATGTGGAAGAACAAACATCTAAAACAAAGCAGAAATATTTGACTTTTGATGTAAAATTTGTGTGTCAGCATTATTCACAATTTAAAAAAAGGAAGAACGAAAGAAAAAGAAAAGTTTGTCGGTTTGCAGAAAAAAACCCTAATTTTCAAAATGCCTTATTTCTGCTTCATGCAGATTTTTAGGTTCAAGTTATAACATTAATACCTCAGACACTACCTGATGTGGACAACCATTTTATTTTATGATTAAAAGGCATAGGTGTATTAGGATTTGAAGTATGAAACATTCTTTGTCAAACTTGATATCCGAGTAAAGAAAATGACAGTTGGTGCCATGGAAAATTGTGCAGGCTGGTGTTGTCATCAAAACTGATGCGCTTTTGTTTTACTCTTGTAATTAGAAATCAAATAATATAGTTCAGATTCAATTAAAAGGAACCATTGAAAATAAATACAGGCTACCATTACTTAGAGAAGAGGTCTGGATTTGTGTATTTGAGTGAATATACATTTCTTCCTAAACAGTTACTACTGTGACTTAAGGATCATATGTTAAAGTAATGGTCTGAATGTGCATCTTATTATCCGACAAAATTAGAAACATTCTGACTGATAGATTTCAATATGTGACTATTTGAATATTTGTAAATGATGCATAATCTAAATATTAATTAATGGCTACTTAGTCAATCAGAAATGAGAGAATTTGCTGAATGCATTCATGGCATACTTTTTTAAGGCAGGACCTATTGATCTGAATGGATTTTTTAATGTCTGTTAAACTCGTGACATCAAACTGGCGTAGATATCACTTACCATTTAAAACTCGGCACCTCGCCTGAAATTTTTTTATTTTAAAGTTTTCATATTTGTTTTACTGACAGCTCAACCCAAAATATGATGGATAAATAATGAAACTTCTATGCAGCAGCTAATTGAATTTAAAATTCCATTTCATTCTAAAATTCATAAAAAATCTCCAAATTTATATTTTATTTCATTTTAAGTTTAAAAGAGGTTTGAATGTTCATTTTATAATCTGACTAAACTGTAAAACATTCTGACAGATAGATTTTAAGATGCAACAATTTAAAATTATTGCTGAAATTTGTGATAAATGTGGAATTTCAATGAAAAAAAATCTCAAAAACCAGTAAGTTCAACATCCAGAAAAAGCTGTTTCTGAAAGATTTTTTTGGGGGGGGTATATCGACTGTTTTCTTGTGGATAGTATTTCCACTCCTATTGCTGAAAATCTGCAAAATTGCTCAAAAATCCATAAAATATTGAGAGGGGAAAAAAAAAAAAAAACTTTCTAGGCCAAATTTTGAAGAAATTACTTTGAGGTGCATAATGTCCTGTTTAGAACTTCCTGTCTGCCAAGTATGGTAATTGTACATGTATCCATTTGTCTGTGATGCTGCCAACAAATCAACAGACATCTTTTATAATAAGTAGAGATTTATAAAATAAATTAAACTAATTAATTTATTTTATATTCACTGTAAAATGAGTTTGATATTTCAGCAATTATTCCACAGCTTATTTCTCAGTAGTAAAGTTTTACTAGCATGCAATTTACTAGCAACAATTACTAGCATTTAAAAATATTGAAATAGCCTTAAAAAGCTCTTAAATTTTTCTCTGTGTAGGAACCCTGGGTGAGACACCTGGAAAAATGCAAATGCAGCTTTTCATTGAGATATGCATATGAGATTATAAACTGACATCTTTGTGTATGTAATATTTATTTTTATTTATTTATTTTCAGCAAGTGAATAAAACAGAATGGACTGTTGGTGTGGGGAATATTCTGCATCTTGCAAATAAAAAGGTATGTGCATTATTATTATTAATTAATTAATTTATTTTTTGTATGTATCATTTCATTGTATATATAAAATGTCTCTTCATTGTTCATAATTTTAATTGCCTTACTTAATCTCACCTTTAAACACTGTTACTGTTTTCAGAAAGCATAATTAAAATATTTATGAAAAATATAACTTGCTTCAAAGTTAGTGCTGACATTTTAAATCTGTGGGTCCCAGAGCAGGGGTCAATGCAGACGATAATTAGGTCCATTTTCTTTCACAAAATTACAATGGATTAGAATGGCCCCTTCACAAAATTACAATCGATTAAAACAGCCCCTTCTCAAAAATACAATTGATTGAAATGACCCTTTATTGGCATTTTACCCTATATTTTAATCTGTTCCATCAATTATTTTAACAAAAAAGTGACTTTTATTAACGGTTGGTATGAAAATTTACAAAAGTATTAAAATTCACTAAAATAAGCAGTTTTTAAAAAAATGGGACCCTGGAAAAAATTCTTGGATCGGCCCCTGCAGAGACTCATAAGATGAATCATTTCTGTTCTCTTGCTGAATTTTGTGGGTTTCTCTTTTTTTCATGATTATACCGAAAATAATGAGACTGGGTTCTCAAAGATGGTTAAGATAAAATAATAATGGTTGGTTGGTTGATTGGTTGGCTGGCTGATGTTTAGTGGCACAAAATACAGAAGGGATATGTTGTGCCAGACTGTGGTTAAAAGAGAGACACAATACCAAACAATGGAAAATCATAAAAAGTAAATATGCTAAAAAGGATAAAAAGGACACATAATAGTTCCTAAAGTCATGACAACATTATCTGGATGGGGGTTCACCATCCAGATATCAAATAAAGTCATATGCTTGCATCATACCACGTACAGAAGATTGGAATGTTGGAGAAACTGGAACAGATTCATGTGTGGAGTTTCACCCAAGATGTCTTCAAGATCGGAATGAGAGCTGTTAAAGTAGTTTTGGTAAAAATTTTTAAAAGTCATCCAAATGGTTAAAATGTGACGACTGGTGAGATGAGTATAATGAGGACACTCTGGAGCAGGTTCACCTAGGGGTAGGTGTTTATGGGTAAGCACCACGTGACCGATGCAGAGATGGATCAGAATGACATTGTGCCTGCAGTTGGGATGAGAGGGCCAATAGGTGAGAGTTGGGTGCATATTATAGAGTTTATTTTCCGTTTTACTCTTTCATTCTTTGATCCAATCATCTCTAATTGAATAGGAAATTCCTGACTTTTTATCACTGTAGTACAAGTGGACAGTGTAAGGGAAAGTAGCATGTTTAGTGAATGTGTCTGCCTCCGCATTGCCCTGAATCACAATGTGACTGGATATCCAACAATAGAGGATGTCATAGCCACAATCTGCAAGTTGCTTATGCATAGTAACACCCCAGTGATATAGCTATTTGAGTGAGAACCTGTTAGGTTTTCCAGTACACTTAGAGTCTGAATAAATTAAAAAATGGATTTTATTCATTCTAGACCATAGGCTTTCATAAATGGCAAGAAATCCAGCAGTAAAAACTAAACAAAATGTAAGGAGAGTGTGACGATGATATTTGATTGGCTATTTTGTAATTATTAAATTGGGTTGTTGCGATTAGGAATCCAGGTTCGAGACACTTAGTTGCAATAAAGATGTTAAAATATTTAAAACTGTTTTATTTAAAAGAAACTGTTGATACATTATTACAACGGGTGGTGGTGGCTCAGCCAATTAAAAATACGTCCTATATGGACAGTGAAATTAAGATGGAATGAATTCTGAATGTGTATATCAATGTAGGTTTTTATAACACAGTGACTACTTGATACATTATAGTTGTATTAATTTATAGAAAGGTACTAAAGAGATTTAACCCTTTAAATGCCGCACTATGATCCAGGAATAAAAGATATAATTAATTCATCAAAATTACATTAGAATACACCCATAATGACTAAAAAACCAAAAAATTGCCATTAAAAAATTTCCTTCACTGATTTCTTGGATGTTCCATTTATGGAACATTGGCATGTAACGCTATCTTTCCTTTTCTGTATCTGCTTCATGTAAACAACAAAACGCTGTATGATAACTCTAAAATTTTACACAGTAATAAAGTTTTACTTGATAATTAGGTGCGAAAGGACTAAAATTTAAGCAAAACTCAATTAAAAAAATTGTAATTTTAAAATTAGCATAATATTTTATAAGAAATGAAATGCATAAATGTATAAAAGAACGATAAAAGCAATTTTACGCTTGCATAGTCTTGACTAATAATACAGATAATATAAATAAATGCAGTTTTAAAAATGTCAGCTACCTGATCAAGAAATAATAAAATATTTTATTCTTTAGAGGGTGCTTAGAATTTCAACCAGCAATACAAAAATTTTAAAACCCACTAAAACACTAATTTCTTTTTATAATTTTTTAGCATTTTTTTCGCAATGTCTATGATATTGTGAGAAGTGTACATGGAGAATTTTCTTGCATTCAAAACACATGTTTACAGTATTTTTTATTATTATTTTTTTGGCATACTAAAAATTGCCCTTATCATGTAAGAACGTCATATGCATCCGAATTTTTTGCAGACCATTGTGCACAGTATGTGATGAGCCACGAAGGTTATAATCTTGCAAATTTTATTGACCGCAGTGTACGCTCTCAAAGTAAAATTTTCTTATCAGTAATGCACCGTCTCATAGCTAAAATCTTTTATATTTCACACCACAAGAACTTTGACTCCATTTGTGTGAATCACGCACCATACTTCAACTCAACAGCTCGAATCTCGAAATTCCAGAGTAAGAAATAAGCCTACTATGTCTCTCTCGATAATCTCACATAAAGCTTAACAACCCTTTGAGATTCATTCAACAGAAGCAGTGCATCGAGCTCAATCAGGAATGCACAATATCTCTCTGAAGGTTAACTTATATCAATCAACTCATCCGCCACAGACTAACCTTTATGAAAATATCGAACATTAATGACTGTTGTTAGAAGATATTGCTTTGACTGCACCATCTACATAGTATCTAACAACACATACATAGACACCATGTTCGTTACTGCAATGTTCCTCTTTGGAACATTCCACTTTCATGCAAGTTAAAAAGATAACTCAAGCACATTGACTTATGTCTTAATTATCTCTTTGAATTCCTTCACATGAAAACAATAGGAACTTTAAATTGAATAGAATATATAAACTTCTTGTGAACGCACACATTCAAAAATTGTAAAATTGTAAAAAAGGCGATTTTTAGAAGTTTATCTGAGCTCAAATTTACAGTTGGAAATACTAATATATCAAAAAATCAACCGCACTTTCATGAATAAGCAGTATTTTTTCAAACTGATAATATGACAGTTATCCTTTAACCACCTCTACACAGTCTTCGCCTTCAAAAATAACTAAAATATCGGCTATGCTTAAATAGACTTATATTTCAGCAGATCATAAGCACTGAAATGGTAGGTGCAGCATCTAATCAAGGGAACAGCTCAAGCATGCAGACTATAAAGAGCACATGCAGCCACTTGATTTCGGTATAAGTCTACATGTCCCAATGTTGCCTTATTTTGGAACCCAATTGAACCTTTGCATGCCAAATTGAGAAACCATCCTTAATAGTTTTGATAGTATGTTTTTTCTTTGTCGTGATGGATTCAGTCCCATTGAATTACAATAGGGGATGATTTTACAAGGAGAATGTCTAAATTGTTTTCGCACTATGAATTCACAAAGCTTGATTAATTTCTAAAGTTCCTAGATAAAAGTTTAAGTAGAGAAAAAAATTGTCAAACATTCAAATATCTCTTTCTATAGAAGTGGCTTTCAGGCCGAAATTGTTTACATTTGGCCGACAATACCGTACTTCTGAGTCGCGAAAAAATGCGCAATCGCCCATTTCAAGCTAAGTGAAGAGTATCATGAATAAATGATAGATATCTGATCCACTTATTAAATAAATGATTCATTTAAACATTAGTTCCAAAAAATATTCTTTGGCTTGACTAACTAACCACGCCATTACATAAAAGTATAACATCAACTTAACTTATCATTAATAGAGTTCTCTAGATATTTTAACCATTATTTAAATGCACTTTAAATTAGCCGGCTGCTTAAAAAAAATTAAATAGAGAAAGAAGGAGAATATGACTTATCGTCATGTTGGGGGCCCCCATGTTTAGCAGATTTCTCAGGTCTCCAGATCCATCATCCGTTCGTCATCTCCTTCAGCACATCAGGTCAGGCACTCCACTCAGTCAAAATCGAAAAGAAGACTGACTGCCGCCAAACGCTCGCTTTTGATTTTTCTGCCTTCTCACTACAATATTCATGCGTCAACAAAGTTCGCTTTTGAACTTTATTCTTTCATCTCTTTTTACGTATTAAAATGAAATAAAACTTATTTAGTTCGTGAAGTACAGTCGCATTAAAAAGGAAATTTAACTATTTTGTTTGTTATTTGTTATTTTTGAGGCATTTTTATTTTTCATACACGTGGAAGCTTTCTGTTGTGTTCCTCTGCCGATTTCGATGTCTCCGTATCGAATCTTGATTCGATCGATTTATATAAAAATTGATGCAGTGAAAAAGGGGAATAAAAAAAAAACCAGAAAAGGCAGAATAAAAAAAAATTAAAGCCAGAGAGAAACTTTGGCATAAAAAAAAACGTCCAAACCAAAACTTAGAATTTAGAAAACACATTACAAAGCCAAAATATGATGTTTGTACCAAACATTTATTTAAGAAAAGAAAAGGAAAAGTCAGCTCGATTTAAAAAACCACATATAAACAGTTTTAACATTAATTATTTATCAAAAGTTACAATCATACCAATACCACATATCAAATAGAAAAGTTTTGTTCTTCCGATCTGGCAACCTGTTTTGTCGTTAGCGCGTAAAACGAATCAAAACAAACTGCGAAATCGGGGAAAAGTGCCGTGAAAGAAATAATAAAAACCCAAAAGATAAGTATTACGATTTAAACATTACACAAAATATTAATCTAAAATTTGGTTTTACTACTCATAGATCGCTAGAACAAAAGTTATTTTCAGATCATAACACTATAGCAAATTAGCATAATTCCTTTGCTTTATACTTTATTCAAGTGTTATTGTAATGAAAGGTTAGATGCATTTCTTTGATATTAATTAACCATCTCAAAAATATTTAGTTTGCTTTTTGTTAATTTTCCAGTTTCTGTGTGACTTATCAAGGATTTTTCATTGATGCTTTAATTTTAAATTTATGTTTTTAGGATGTTTCAAATGTTGAAAAAATAGCTAAAGCTATTAGAGGCAATCAGATGGCCCCACTCTCTGCTGCATCAATGGAAAAGGGGTCTTATCTAAGAGGATATGAACATCTCACTAGGTATATTTTCAGATGCTCTATTTAATTTGTTTTACATGTATGCTTGTATGAGAAATTATTTCCTTTTTTCCCCCCTCAAAAATTCTCTGTAAAACTAAAGCCGAAACTTAGTTTTTTTTTTTTTTTTTTTTTTTTTTTTAAAGGAAAATAAAATAGGCATGATCACTGATAAATATCAGGGAACAGAATTCGGATTCAGTTTAAATCCATGAAATAAACAAAGTTTATAATGTCTGTTGTCTCTGTTGTGAGAGAGGGCTTTTTGAATGTTTTTATTTGTTTAACACCAGCTTTTTTAAGTAGTTTATTTTATTAGTAAAAAAGTTATCAATATTTTTTTTCTCTTTGTGGCATTGAGATTTTTCGGATGTTAAATATCGAAATTTAATTAATGAATTAATATTTGAAAAAACTGTATTAACATCGCATGCTATCCACAGCAAGTTTTAAAAAATGTATTTGAACTTGAGTGGATGGATAAAAGTATTTTATTAATGATTGGGAAAATTTGTACAAGATATATAAATATATATAAGGAGAGTGCGAACTAATAGTAGGAATTAGGGGAAAAAAAAAAAAAAGAGAGAGATGCACAGTTAGATGTTACAATAGTTCTAAATACAAAATTTCAACATTCTGCGGTTCAAAATACGAAATGCGAAAATATTTTTGACACCAAATTTGGCGATATTTCGCCAAAACTCGACAAGGTTGATGACAAATGACGAGATTTTGGGCATGGACCAAACAATGATTGACTACAGACGTAATATATTGTGATGTCCATAGGCATTAACATATTCAAATTCTTTTGGGTGGTCTTGTAAATAAACTCTCCAGTAGATTGGAACCAAAAATCGAGATGCACAACTAAATGTTACAACAATCTTATATACGAAATTTTAACATTCTACGACTAATAGTTTTTGATATTTGAGAGTTAACATACATACATACGTGCACCAAAAGTCACCAAGGTTGGCGACTTTTGGCATAATTCTTGAGAGAGGCACGTTACCGTGGTCGGACCATTACTTAACTATATGGTAAGACGGTATTGTGCTTGAAATGGATGAATGTCCCTAAAACTGCCATTGACCGTAATGTGTCAGAAATCTCTTGAGTGTTCCTGTAGCAGAACTATAAATGATAAAGACACTTTTTTCGATGTAAAAATTCATTTTGTAGCCCTTAACAGCATATATCACTTCTGAATTGTTTGAACTAGCCTAATACCTCTAAAATATGCTTTAATGAATTTCTGCCCATAGAGCGTAATGTATTTAAAATCTTTTGGGCGGCCCTGTAGATAAACTATCCAGCCGAATGGGACCGAAAGAAGGGGTTGTACAAGATGTTACAACAATCCTGAATATAAAGTTTCAACATTCTACGTCTAATAGTTTTCGAGATATGTGAGTTTAATGAATTTCGGCTCATAGAGAGTAATGTATTTAGAATCTTTTGGGCTGTCCTGTAGATAAATTATCCAATCGATTGAGACCAAAACTGTATTAATATCAAGTATCATCCACTACAAGGTTAAAAAAATGTATTTGAACTTGAGTTGATGAAGAAAAAGGTGTTTTATGAGTGATTGAAAATTTGAACAAGATAAATTTAGGGAGAGTGTGAACTAATAGAAAGAATTGAAAAAATCTTCTGCATTTTTGTATTAAGTAGGAAATTGTATTTAAAAATTAAGATTTGCATATAGTAGATATGAATACTGAGTATGCTTATATGTTTGAACCACCTAATTAACTATGTTGACATAACCATGTGTAATAAAATAAGCCTCATTAGTCCAGTCATCTTAGTAGTTTAACCTCGGAATTTGAGATACCCAGCTATAAACTTGTATATGTTACAGTTAAAACCCGAAATCAGTCAAAACCCGAATTAACTAGGCAAAACGCGTTCTGACTGACAGCGCTAGGCAAAACCCGAATTAACTAGGAAAAACCCGTTTTATTCGAGTAGCGGTAGCACGTTTTCGAGGGGCCCCTACAGCGGAGGCATATTTTCCAGGGGGCCCCCTTAAAGCGAGAACCACTGATTTTTTTCTGGT
Organism: Cheiracanthium punctorium; assembly: GCA_038373885.1. Lineage (NCBI taxonomy): Eukaryota > Metazoa > Arthropoda > Arachnida > Araneae > Cheiracanthiidae > Cheiracanthium > Cheiracanthium punctorium. The sequence continues at coordinate 203,428 of JAWZYV010011713.1, read as the reverse complement.
CTCTCAAAGAGCCAGCGTCAGCATATTTTCGAAGGGGGCCCCCTACAGTTGTGGCCGGACCCCATGTTTTCCCATGTGAATTCAGGAATGTTAATGCTTTATCCACTAAAAATTGGATCTTGCTCCCCCTTCGAAAATATGCTATTGCCGGCCCTTTGCGAGACCCAAAAACATTACTGTGTACGGCCACCGCTGTAGGTGGCCCCCCTCGAAAATATGCTAACGCTGGCCCTCTGCGAGACCCAAAAAAACATCAGTGGGTCCGGCCATCACTTGAGGGGGCCCCCTCGAAAATATGCTAATGCTGGCCCTTTGCGAGACCCAAAAAAACATCAATCGGTCCGGCCACAGCTGTAGGGGACCCCTGGAGAATATGCTAACTCTGGCCCCCTGCGAGAGACCCAAAGAAACATTAATGAGTCCGGCCATCGCTTTAGGGGGCCCCCACGAAAATATGCTAACGCTGGCCCTCTGTGAGACCCAAAAATATCAGTAGGTCCGGCCACTGCTGTAAGGGCCCCCTCGAAAATATGCTAATGCTGGCCCTTTGCGCGACCCAAAAAAACATCAGTGGGTCCGGCCATCACTTCAGGTGGCGCCCTCGAAAATATACTAATGCTGGCTCCTTGCGAGACCCAAAAAAAACATCGATGGGTCCGGCCATCGCTGTAGGGGTCCCCCCTCGAAAATATGCTAATGCTGGCCCTCTGCGAGAACCAAAAAAACATCAGTGAGTCCGGCCATCACTTCAGGGGGCCCCCTCGAAAATATGCTAACGATGGCCCTTTGCCAGACCCAAAAGAACATCAGTGGGTCCGGCCACCACTGTAAGGGCCCCCTGGAAAATATGCTAACTCTGGCCCTCTGCGATACCCAAAGAAACATCAATGGGTCCGACCATCGCTTTAGGGGGCCCCCTTGAAAATATGCTAACGCTGGCCCTCTGCGAGACCCAAAAAATATCAGTGTGTCCAGCCATCACTTTAAGGGGCTCCCTCGAAAATATGCTAACGCTCTCCCTTTGCGAGACCAAAAAAAAAACATCACTGGGCCTGGCCATAGCTTTAGGGGCTCCCTTGAAAATATACTAATGCTGGCTCCTTGCGAGACCTAAAAAAAACATCGATGGGCCCTTCCATTGCTTTAGGGGGCACCCTCCAAAATATGCTAACGCTGTCCCTTTACGAGACCCAAAAAAACATCAGTGGGTCCGGCACCGCTGTAGGGCCCCCCCCCTGGAAAATATACTAACGCTGGTCCTTTGCGAGACCCAAAAAACATTACTGTGTCCGGCCCCCGCTGTAGGGGGCCCTCCTCGAAAATATGCTAACGCTGATCCTCTGCAAGACTCAAAAAACATCAGTGGGTCCGGCTTCATTTCAGGGGGCCCCCTCAAAAATATGCCCCTTGCGAGACCCAAAAAAAACATCGATGGGTCCGGCCATCGCTTTAGGGGGGCCCCCTCGAAAATATGCTAAAGCTGGCCCTTTGCGAGATCCAAAAAAATATCAGTGCGTCCGGCCATCGCTGTAGGGGGCCCCCTTTAAAATATGCTAACGCTGGCCCTTTGCAAGACCCGAAAAAAATCAGTGGGTCCGGCCATCGCTGTAGGGGGCCCCCTGGAAAATATGCCTCCGCTGTAGGGGCCCCTCGAAAACCGCTATTCGATTAAAACAGGTTTTCCCTAGTTAATTCGAGTTTTGCCTAGCGCTGTCAGTCAGAACGCGTTTTGCCTAGTTAATTCGGGTTTTCGCTAACACACTCAGTTAGAACGCGTTTTCCCTAGTTCATTTGGGTTTTGACTGATTTCGGATTTTCACTGTAACATATACACTTTTATTTTGACATCCTAAAACTTGTCTGAAAACCTGCATATGGTAGGGTGTCCGCGTCTGTCAAAATTTAAGGTCAAAGGTCACTAAAATCGATTTTTCCCACATTTTTCGCAAATATCTCGTTTCCTATGGGGTTTACGCTATTTGTATGTACAATTTCCTACTTATTAACAATATTGTAGAGGATAAAATTCTCTACAGCTTTTGTACCAAAAGTTTTTTTATACGTTGAGTCATTTTCGAGATAGAGGGTAGTGAGCGAGCAGTATTGAACTATGTAGAGTACCATTTAAGGTCAACCGATAGTCCCGATCAAAAACACGCTTCATAAAGTTTATAAATTATTGATGAATATATACTTATAAATAATTTTAATTTTTTTGTAAATATTACATTATAATTAATAACTTTTATCATTACATATTTATTTTTAATTAAATATCAATTTATTTAATCACATTTACCTGCTCGTGTACTTATAAAATTATTAAGGGAAATACTTAAATTATACTTTAAATTTAATCAAAGTTATACTAATTACTTAAATAAATAAAAAAAGAAAAGAAATAAATTTTTAACTAATGTTTTCAGTAAAAAATTATTATTCCATACATTTATGACTGTCAAAATTATAAAAAAAAAAAAATTGAATAATAATTACAAAAACTGCAAGTTCTAATTTTAATTTTCTTCTTCTTCATCATCATCATCGCCATCCGGTTGCTTCAGAATTGCAACTTTCTCTTCATTATTGTCTTCAAAAACATTTGTCTCCAGGTCTTCCATTATTTCAGGGTCAAAGGTTCCATCTTCATTGGCATCACTCTGATATGACAAAGCATTGAGACAAGCTTGCCCATTACACTGGCCACAAGCTAAAGAGCATTGCAATCCCGATTTCCCGCATCCACATTGCGAACCACAACCATTCTTGCAGTTGCAGAATATTGTGTTTAGCAATTCCTTTGGAGCAGGTGGTAAAATTGTCGTGATAGGTTCCAGGAGTTCGTTACACATTGTCCAACCCCATTTCTGGGGTTCCAAATCATGCCCTAACCAAGTTTGAACTTGATAATAAACACGATTTAAATGTTGATGAGCTGCTGCACTTGGTGGTGGAATATTTGATAACTGCACAGGTTTATTTAGTTTTGTTGACTTGACATACTGGGCGTAATGAAGATGATCGATACTGTCCACAGATTTTGCAGTATTATAAAATGCCAACAATGTTTTCATTCCATTCTCAAATAATCTTTGTACCGGACAGTTTTCTTCTTTTCTTTCAAATGCTGCAGCATGTTGATCCAAATTCGTCAGTTTCTCAAATGTTCTTAAAAAAGTTTTTTTTCCCTTTTTTAAAGAGCGCATAAGTTGTGTGACATCCACTTGATGCGTGCAGAAACAAAATGTGCCTTTTAGAATTAGGATATTTATCGAAGCTTTTGGAGGAGTATATTTCAGTTTTAACATTCCCTTTGCAAACTTTTTTAAAGAAAATTTCTTGTTGGTAAGATAGAGTACGCCCCATTAAAATGATAAGTAAATGTATATCTTCTCCTATCATAACTGTTGTTTTTTCCTGTTTCGATTCTTCAATAGCTGTTTCAATGATAAGAACATCTTCATCATCTCTGGCTTGTTTTGTAGAGATATTAACATCTTGTAATTTCTCAATAAGCATTTTAATTAGATTCTCTTTATTACTTTGATTTGATAGGAATTTTTCCTTGCTAATTGGTACAATCATTGTATCGTCGAAACAAACATCGTATGTTTTATGAAAGTGCAGCAGTCCTTCTCAGCTGCTCCATTGATTTTATGTTTTTACTGTAGTCTGAAAATCCATCGAATACGACAATAATTTTAGAACCATAATGCGTTTGTAAATATTTTACATATTTATCTAAAATAATAGAAAAAGTACCTTCTCTACTCCATACAACTCTATGCAGAAGAAATCCAACATCAATAATGAACGTTACATTATTTTCTCGGAGATCAAAATCGATAGGTGTCATTGTCATACAATCACGATTTTGTAGTTTTTCTCGTGCCATCATTTCAAATAGTGCTGTTGGATATGGGCTCAATACATATTAAAGATATTCTTCAAGATTACTTTCAAATTGCTTGCTCACAGTAATTCTTTGGAAGAGTAATAATGGATCTACTGAAACTTTCCAATCATTAATTTTTACAGATTTATTAACAATTGAAAGCGGTAATACCTAATCAGAGTGTTTCACTTTTATTTCAGTAAATTTTAAATCAGTGATCTTCGTCATAGATTTTAACGTTATAAAAGAATTTAAAAGCTTACGATTTTTAAAGAAGATGTACTAAATTATTTTCTATTTAAAATATAATTAGTGTAAATGAGAATATAATTAAAATGTAGTTAAATTATTTCCCTTAATTTGTTTAATTACATGAAATGGTTATATGTTATAAGTGTTATTGAATAGATAGATTACTAATTAAAAAAGTTATTAATTATAATGCAATATTTACAAAAAAAAATTATTTATAAGTATATATTTATCAATAATTTATAAACTTTATGAAGCGTGTTCTTGATCGGGACTACCGGTTGACCTTAAATGGTACTCTACATAGTTCAACACTGCGCTCTCACTGCCCTCTATCTCATAAGCGATACAACGTATGAAAAAACTTTTGGTACAAAAGTTGTAGAGAATTTTATCCTCTACAATATTGGTAATACATACAAATAACGTAAACTTGATAGGAAACGAGATATTTGCGAAAAATGTGAAAAAAAAAAAAATCAATTTTTGTGACCTTTGACCTTAAATTTTGACAGACGCGGACACCCTACCATATGCAGGTTTTGAGACAAGTTCTAGGATGTCAAAATAAAAGTTCATACAAGTTTATAGCTGGGTATCTCGAATTCCGAGGTTCTTGCCCTATTTTGACTAAGATGACTGGATTACATTTTCATGCGAAGAACAGGTACTTCACCAAATAAATCATATTTTCTTATTCTATACATATAACTATTTATTTTGAAATTCTTTTTGCAGAATGCATATGTTGACTGACCTGGAACTTTGCTTCAATGCCATTTTTGATTTTGACAACTTAAATATTAAACCTGATGATCAAAACTCATTGTTCAAATTCATCATTCCAATGCTTAATGCTCGAAGACTTCTTGTGCAGGTATAAAAGTTACCATACTGTTGAAATGATTTAAAAATAGCTGTAATAATTTTAAACTATACTATCAACTTTTTATTATTATAACTACCCTGCATTTGATAAATTATATTTAGGCATGTTTATGCTTCACATATCAAAAACTTCTAAACCTATTTTATGGCCGTATTCACCAATCGCGATTATCTGGGAATCATCCGGCGATAGGCGAATGGGCAGAAAATATTTATTCTCAAGTATAGTAGAACCTCGATTATCCAAGCTAATTGGGACCACTAGTACCTCGGATATCGGAAATCTCGGTTAATAGAAACCATCTATAAAAACCTTCCGTGCTTGCGAATTTAACTAACTTTGAAAGTAAAAAACAATTGAAGGTTTTTTAAATGATAAAAATAAACATATATGAACTTATGTCTCACAACTAAAAAGATTTAAAAAGGAAATCAACTCTAGTAGTAAATTTTAAAAAGAAAAATGAAATTTTTCAAAATCTTTCAACAAAGTCTTTAGCAGATTCTATATTGGCAGACAACGTTTCACCTGCAATCGCCAGTTGTCGAATTCCATGTCTCTTTTTAAATTTATCTAACCAACCTTGACTTGCAGAAAATCTTTCATTTTCGTTTAATTTTTGGCTGAGAAGCCCGCTTTCTCTTTTAGAATGTTCCCGGAAATAGGAATGCCCTGTGCGCTTTGTTGCTTGAACCAAAGATAGACTGCTTCATCAAGTTTTTCAGTTTTTGCTTCCTTTAATGTCGATCGTCCTTCTAAGGCTTTTGACGAATCCATCTTTGAAGAAAATGCCTCTATTTGAGCTTTGTTACATCTCCAATCGCCTACAGTGGTTTCACCAACTCCAAATTCCAAAGCAATTGTTTTCAAACTCTCACCACTATTAATTCTTTTAATAGCCTCAAGAGTTTTTACTCATCGAAACGACAACTCTCTTTCTTTTTTTGGTTTGGCATTTTAAAAATGAACAACTTACTAGTGCGATGGTCAACGTGAAATGATTTAAGCAAAGGTTCACTACGAAATAGGGGATTCGCAAAAGAAAAGGCAAACAGAAGAATGTTATGAAACACAAATGCCTATTGTAAGAGTCGCAAATCCCCTCCCCCAACGGGAGGGGGGGGATGTAGGATCACATGACCACTGTTAACAAAGCATTCATGGATGTTGTCTTCTCAGGGTATAATATTTCTTGGAAGTTGAGTGATTTGTGGGGAAGAAGTGCCTGTAACACGGACAACGAACTAAAATGTGTATAATTTTTTCCAAGCTCATTTTGGAAAGGAGAAAAAAAAAATTAGATTTTGTAATTGCCTCGGTTAACAGAAACCTCGGTTAATCGAGGTTCTACTGTACTAATAATCTGTTCTTGATCTCTCCCTGATCCTAAACTCGACCAGGTGTTAAGAGAGAGTTGTCAGAGAATTCAAACCGGTTTTTGTCCCGCTGACAACCTCTGCCATCCCAATCGTCCCCCAAGCACGTGGTGCTCCCTGGCAAACAAAGCCAGGTATTATTTGCAGATAGTAGGAGTCAGGCTGGTGGATAAGGAAGAAAAGGACTTGTGGACAATTCACAGATTGTGCTTGAATGTGGATTGAAGGATTCACAAACAGTCTGGGGGAAAACTCGCTCTCGTGAATATGGGCATTAGTGCCTTTAAACTACCGATTGAAGTATAAGATTGAACCATAATGCTGCAATTTTGCTTTTGTTTTAATTTATAAAAAATGACTCATTCCAGTCTTCATGATTCACTAGTTTTTAGAAGTACTATAGACGCTTTCTTAATCACATCCACTTTTTATTAGTAGTTCAATTCCATTTATTGTCTACTAATAATTGCTCAATTAACAATTGCTTTGGGTGCATATGTATGGCTCTGATATACATATGCACCCAAAAACTAAAAATTTCTCTTCAAAATCACTGTATTTTTGTTACAGTAAAAGTTATTTTGCTGCAGATATATATATTTTTTAATTGAAAGAACACCACTTATTAATATAGTATTTACATTACTTAAAAAACATTTTTGCAAGAACATTTAATTATTATTAAATTTTGGTATCTATGGCGAAGTTTTATCACTATTGCCCTTTTTTAATTTCATTAATTACATGAGTCTTTTTTTCCTGCATATGGGTTGCAGTAATTAATTTTTTTCATTTTTATGTAATTAACAAAGGTAATAAATTAATTTTATTCCTTTATAATTTATCTTCCATAATAGATAATTTTTTTTTAAGTCATCTCCTAGATATCAAGAGCCTATTCAAGATTTGCACAGAGTACTATTAAAAATAGGAAAAGCAAAATTTCCAGATTATTCTGAAAATTTCAATCGAGAGATTGCTAGCTGCTGGCTGCAAAGTGCAAAACTAGCTAGAAAGTTCGTAATTTTTTCTTTTACTTTTGTGCTATTTACTTCTATGCATTAGTTATGTATTTTCTCAACCAAATATTATAAATTATTATTACAGGAGTGGTTTTTATCAAAGAGCTTACAGTTGTTTACTAGAAGCTGGAACAGTTAAGACATCTGATTTCTTTATGGAGAAAACAAAATGGCTATGGAATAAAGTAAATTCTTCATTAATACTTGTTGCAGTGTTATACATTAATATATCTCATATAAGCCATAATTGGCTTCTTTTTAAACTTAATTGATGGGTATCTGGTGATGACCAGAATTTTTACAATAACTAGTTCAGCGACATCCTGCTAAGAGAAAACACAACCCTCTCGCCAATTTGCCCAGGAATCAGTTACAAAATGCCAATTTGTTATAGACATAGGCAGTAGTTCCCTGCCATGACACTACTGAAAATGACATGCAGTTAGCTCCATATTGTGAAAATGAATGTCTTAATCAGATGCCAATCAATTAATTTTTTAAAAGAGGCATGTACATATATAAAATCTGGTCTTTCATGAGTGTTTCAAAACACATATGCACAATTTGATCAATGTTTACGTGATTAATTTCAAATTTTCTGTGTGGTTTGTATTCAGAACAATCTCTGATGGTGTTAAAAATAGGTTCATCTTAAACCAGTTTGTTAAATGTGATAAGTGGTCTTCATGCCTGCCAACTCTTCTGGTTTTGACAGAAGGCTTCCGTTTTGTTAAGCTAGTCTTTTCCAGTCTTCAGCCAAAAGATAAAATTTTCTGTTTTTAATTTTAGTGTATATGCTAAATTGTATCACAAACTGTGCTAAAAAATTAGTAAATAAATAAATCCATTTCAAAATAATGTATTAAGGTAATCATTTGAACAGATAACAGCATAATGCTGTTCTATGAGCAAGGTCAAAGTGTTTGTAAGCAAATCTTTTATTGATAGTTTAAAAAACCGAACTTCATTTTGTTGCTCCCTCACTAATTCATCATTAGAAAATTTATTAGTGTTGAAATTAAAGTTAACATTCTTTGTTATGAAAATAATTTTTCTGATGAACTATTAGTAAAAGCTACTTTGAACCAGCTAAAAAAAAAAAAATATCTTAATCTGTTTATTTTTCAGCATAATTTGGTTAAAAATAAAGTCAAATTTCCATTTATTTAGTTGTTTTTATTTTTGTGTTACAACTCCATCTGTTTTCAGTTTATATAAAAATTCCAGGTAAGCTCTTTTCTGTTACTATTTAATTTTTTTTTTATTTCTATACTAATATAAAAAATAATGGGAAATAGTGATAAACTTTGGGGGGGGCTTCCTTTTTTTTGGGGGGGGGGATACCAGTGCCTTGTGTTGTATGCTTTAAAAAAGATAAGATGATAAGAAATTTTTTAGTATGCGAAACTTGACATGTGTGCCATGTAATAGCCATCCTTGACTTACCGTGCATACGAGCTAATAGTATAAAAGAATTATGAGTATTAAAGTAAAAGTAATTTACAATTTCATTTTTTTATAGTGAATTCAATTTAATATAATATGTGAAACTGCACCAGCTTCACTTCCAGTAAAGTTGTCTGTGGAGGCATTATGTCTTAAATATTCCAACATATTAACAGAAAGTGAAACAATAAATTTTATGTTGCAATCACTTAAAGATCAGAGCACTGCACTACCTGAGGAATCCAGAGCTGCCAAGTCTCTCGGCTTTTTTCGGAAAACTTCCCACCACTAATTTTTACTTACAAATTTATGCTTTAAGTCCAAATATTTAATGCAAAATAAAACTGTCTAAAAATTGTGGTGGGAAATCACCCAGAAAAAGCTGGAGACTTGGCAGCTCTGGGAATCATACAGTCCATTAAAAATTCCCATAAAGGAAAGACACAGAACTGAAAATTGGTAATTATAATGTTTTAAGATACTTACATAATTATAATGCTCTATCTAATCATCCTTACCAGTGCAAAAACTTTCTATGTTTTACACTTATGTGTTTAGTGGTATTAAAATTTGTTCTGATTCATCATCTCTTAATAGTGAGATTAATTACTTAAAATCCTTACCTGTTTCTCGTAGTTTTAGCCCTTCTATATTGATAAGGCTCTTTCTAAATTTTATAAGCATAATACGTCTACTGTTAATTATCATAATCAGTTAATTGTACCACCTTTTTTTTTCACCTTCATGCTACAAAATTTCTAAACTTCTCAAAAATTTCAATTTCAAAGTCATCTTTAAACTTGCAAGTAAACTTAAATTCTCTTTCCTTAAAGATCCTATTTCTACTGAGAACAATAGGGGTGCTAATTATATTTCTTGTGGATCTTGTGATTTGAGCTATATTGGTCAGGCCAAAGAAGCTATCAAATTTAGGCTCAAAGAGCATGAGAGCTGTTTGTAATCATGAGATTTACAAATTGTCTATTGCCTCACATTGTTGGAATTATAATCATCGTTTTCAATTTTTTAAATCTAAGATCTTGTGCACTCCTCATTCTTTGTCCCATCTCAATTTTTTGGAAGGAGTTTCCATCATCCACCATGTCTTGTGAATGATGGTTCATTTTGTCCATTCTGCTTGGACACAATTGTTTTAAGGTTCTATTTACTTCTTCTACTTTCCCCCTCTCCTTTTTTTCTCTTCTTCTTCTACTGCCCCCCCCCCTTCTTTTTTCTTGTCGTATTTGATTTATCTTGCTATTGTGTGTGTTTTTTTAAATGTCCTTTATGTTTATTATTAATACAGTAGAACCCCGATTCATCGTTTTTCAAGGGGTGCGTAGGAAAAAACGAAGAATGCAGGAAAACGACAAATGCGGGTTCAAGTCAAACTACGAAGAACGAAGTGTTTATGCAAGTACGCAATGACTGTATAACAAATACAAATTTGTTACAAATCAAATAAATCGAAGATGAAAATTAGCAATACTTATTTTCCAAAAATTAGTATTTTATGTTGGGTTTTTCATCATTTTTTAAATTAAACAGTAAATTTTCACGATTTACAATACTTTTCTCGACCTTTTCTGTGATTTTATATTTGTATATAAAAGTTCATACCGTTTCAAATACCATTATTGCTTCAAACTTCATACTAGTGTAATCTCTTCCTCAGTGGCAAGAATATTATCCTCTGCTTCGTCATTATTTTTGTTTTTTGCATTATCACACCTTCCTTTCATGTTTAGGATACCACATGCCTCAACTTCTTGATTAATGGAAAAAATTATTAAATTTCACGCTATACACAACCTCTCCAACACGCAACCATTGTTCATCTGATCATCATCAGACCAAGAACTCATACCAAGAAACAATTACAGTTTGTATGCCATATTTCCACTTAACCTTCAATTTCGTTTTAGCCAGGAGAAAAATTTTACAATGATGGACGCGGGAAAATCAATTTATGACGAACAATACATGCGGGTTCCTTTAACGTTATTCAAATACAAGTTGTGCAGGGACCACAGAAATAAAACGATCAATTCGGGAAAACGATGGATGCAGGAACGATAGATCGGGGTTTCACTGTATTTATTTTTTCATCTGTAGTTTAAAAAAAAAAAAAAAAAAAAAAAAAAATGTATTTCTATGTTTGCATTTTGTTCTTTTGCTGTTGTTTTCCCATTGTTTTTTGTATGTTCTTATTTTGTGTAATTTTTTTCTTGTTTTATTTTATTTACTTTATTTTTCTATAGTTTATTTTATTTTTATTTCTTTTTTATCTGTCCTCCTTTTCCAACCTTCTTTTTCCTCTGTTGTTTCTTGATTTTTTCTTTTTTCCAATTGGCAACTTTCTGTTCTCTTTTGTTTATTTTCAATCCCCACTATTCTGTGAGACTGTATGATGACAGCTGATGAAGGCTGAAGATTTTTTTGGCCAAAACAATCGTACTGACCGATAAGTATCTTATTATGCATGTTATTTTACAAATTTTTATTTATATCAAAACACCTGTTTCTTATAAAATAGACTGCACAGCTTTGTTTTCAATTAATAAATGTTATATAATAGACTATACAGATAAATTGATTTTTATACAGTATTTACTCTTAATGCTGAGACCACATATTTTATACCTTTATTGCATTCCAATGGTTTAGTAGTTTATTTATTATATGATATATTTTGTTCCTAATATCATAAATTATTAATTTGGTGCTCTTATTAATACCTGTAATTAAAACTGGTATTCTGTCCAACCTTTAAAAAATACAGGTATTGTATTTTTGGTCCGACATTGCAAACACTAATGTGAACTTAAGCGTTTATTCTCCAAAAGTTCTTTAAATTTCAAATTTTAATCAACATCATAACTACTTTCAAATTAATAAAACAAGTCTTAATAATTAAATATTGAATTTAATCTTACAGTGTGCTAATAAGTTAAAAAAAAAATTTCTTATATCATGTTTTTTTTTTTTTTTTTTTAACCTCTTTGTAGGGTGAAAAAGAGCAAGCAATTTATTGCTTGAAAAAAGGTATTTCAGAGCATTTCCCATCTGTCATCACGGATTGTTCACAAACATCTAACATGTCTGCAAGTCAGCAATTAATTTGTGCTAAGGTATTTTACATTTATCCTACTGATATTATAAATGTCAATGTTTGTATGTATGTTTGTTACTCTTTCATGCTGAAATGGTTTGACGTATTTGGATGAAATTTGGACTAAAGACAGTTAAAGACCTGGATTAACAAACAGGCTACCTTTTATCACGTTGAAAAAAACACTGTTCCTATAATGTACAAAAAAAAACTGTTTTTTATATTAAAAAAAATACAATTGAGTTTTTTTTTTTTTTAAACAAAGCCATCAACAGATGACCCAAACTTATAGAATATGCAGTTTTTAATAAATAAAATCACCTGAATAAGTTTTTCCTTCTGACATTTATTTATAAGCTGGTTTCACGTCAAGCACACAAATTCGAAATACATGTTACACAAACAAACAAACAAAAAATAAATTTTTGAAACTTTCATTCAGTTCGAATTATGCATTTTTCTATGCGTCTTTTTTCCCTTCTATTTCTAATGTATTACATCCAGAAAAAAGATGTTAGAAATATCAATTTTAATTTTGTTTAATCACACTTATGAATAATGATACACTTTCCAACTTAATAGAATAAGGAAAAAAAAATAGGGAAGATGCATGGATATGATACACTTTTAATGTATAGCACTTTAGTACATATTTAAAATCTGAAAGAGTTTCAGATTTTCTTACTTTTTTTTTCCTTTCCATTTCTTGATAATGGCCGATATATCTAGAAGCTTTTCAGAATTAATATAGGACAAAAATAATTTGTACCTTTTTGTAGGTTTTTAATCACTAAATAATCTTATTTTTGTAACCAGGGGCGGCCCAACACGGTAAGCAAGATAATCATTGCATCGGGGTGCCGTCTTCGAAGGGGCGTCATGTCGAATTCAAATACTAAGTAGAGCATAAAAGGGGGCATCTTTTTTATGTTAGCAAGGGGCGCCATTTACCCTAGGGCGCCCCTGTTTCTAACTGCCTCAATTTTAAATTCCATTCAGAATCTGAGATATTTCAGTGCCAAGGAAGCTGGTGAGAAACACAAGATTTATTAAGATGGTGAACCTAAAGGTCACCGGAAGTGGCTAGTCTCCTATATTTTCTTATACAAGCACTACAGTGCCTTTTAAAAAGTTTTTGACATCTTAAAGTGATACAATTTAAAGAAAAAATGCTGTAAAGATTTTCAACTTTCATAGCTTGGGAAAGCTCTTCACACATTTTAGAATGTATCTCATTGCCTGTGGCATATGCTCCTTAGCAGCAGTAAGCAAAGTTTGTGCTTTCCATGTGATGAGTTTGTGTTAGCCCAAAACTGTTGTTGTTAACTACAGGAGGGAGCAAGCCCTTAAGATTTACACTAAGGGTTAACCCTAATGGCTAAGTGCCAAATAGTTATATTATTGGTAGTATAATAGTTATACTATTGGTGTAACTCAGGGATGGGGGAAATGGCAGCCCACAACATGATTTTATCCGGCCTGCTAAATTGACCACTGAAAAAGTTAATTTTTATGTTAACCAACTAAATCACTCTGAAAATGTATTCAACAGAGGATGTGAAGATTTTAAAAAGCTAGTTGGTGACTTACAAATATTTTCTTCAGCATTCACTGTAAATTGCGAGGAGATTCAAGCCGAACTTGAAATAATTGAACTAATGCAATGATTCTCTAAAGTAGCTGTTTAACAATTCATCAAAGGTTGATTTCTACCAAAGTTTACCGAAGTGTCGACTCCCTAATTTGATAAAACACGCTGAGAAAATTATCTCTATGTTTGGGTCTTCATGCATCTGCAACAGGTGTTTTCAACAATGAATCTCCGTAAAAGCAAATTGAGGAATAAGGTGACCAACAAACATCTTGAGAGTGTTTTACGAATTACTTCTAGTAACTTGGATCCAAATTTCAACGTCGAGATGATTAAAGAACAGTCAATGTTTCATTTCATTTCTCACACGGGCCGAGTACGTCCAAACAATAAATTAAAAAATAAATGTATTTGGCCTGCCTAAGTATTTTAATTATTTTATGTGGGCCTTCTCTAAATCTATTTCCCCATCCCTGGTGTAACTTGATAAGCTTCATCTACCCCACAAACACTAAAGGGCTCCATCTCTTATTTTTGCTATAGAAAGTGTAATTTCCATATAGCAAGCTAAAATCTTTCTAGAGATGGATTAGTCCCTCCCTTAGTTAGCTTATAATATTTACACATGATTTTTAATGTTGCAGTACAAGAATACCATCAATACAATTACGATATAAAAAAAATTCTGTAAGTTTTTTAATTGGCAGAGGTTTATCATGTACTACAGTGTGTCTTATACAGCTTATAAAGAGACTTCCTAAACATTTTCAAGTGTTTGACATATTTAGGCATACTTATGTACCAAAACCATATGTAGTGGTATCTTGACATGAGTGCCCTAACACAACATTTTTGAGATATGAGCCGTCGAGCGAGCGGTATTTTGCTTTGAAATACAAGAAACATTTGAGATGTGAGGAACCGGATCAGCGGATTGGTCGCGTGCTCACGACTATTGATGAGTTCAGCCTCATTTTTAAAAGGCAGAGCATGGGGGCTTTTAATTCAAGCCCGAGCAATATTAGTTAAGTCGTAGCCCGAGATTCCAGTTAAAATAGATAAATGAAAGTAGCTGCTACATTAATAGTAGCTCTTTTTTTTTTTTTTTTAAACGGGCCTGCTGGTGAAAGTGAGGGAAGCATGGTGAAAATTAAACAGAAGTAACAAAATATTGTACAGTAGTATTTAAGTTTAATTGAATTGAGTGTTCCAAGGTAAATACACTTTATAAAACCTGTTTATTTCTTTACATTCCCTTTTAATATGTTTTTATATAATTTTTGTCATTTAAAAATACATATTTCTTATTAAAAAATACGTAACAGAAATAACTAGGGTGGCATTTTGGGTGTTGGAATGGATTAATGCCATTTCAATTAATTTTAATTGGGAAAATTTCTTTGAGATACAAGCAAATTGACTTACAAGTAATGTTACAAAATGAATTAAATTCTTATCTCGAGGTACCACTGTAGTTTTTTTTTAACTGCTGTCTTTAATGCTCTGTAGATTGCTCTGCAAGATGTTCTGTAGATTTGAAAAGCTACTTTGTTTGGTTATAGTGTTTCAATAATTTGATGCTTATAGAACCCTGCTAAGATAACTAAAAATCTGGAATGACCCCACTTGACTTTCCAAACACTTGTTCTTTACCAAGTATTTAAATAAATTTCATTCAACTCAATCGGATGTAATGTTCAGGCACTAGTGCCCTTAAAATGATTACAGTGTGTAGGTAACAATTTTTCTTGTAGTCCTATAAAAAATTAAGCTGTGCACGTGCTAAAATTTATGCAGTGTAAAACAGTAACCTATAATAAGCATATCTAATTTGATCCATTTTCATATCCGTATCCGTGTATAAGAGAAACAGATGATCCATTTTCATATCCGTAACCGCGGATATTAACCATTTTCAAATCTGTATCCACAGATCTAAGTTTCTAATGATCTGGCACACCTCTACTGATTATTTGAATGAGAGACCACAAAAGTGCCATATCACAGCTTAGATATTCATTCTGAGTCAAGAATTGAAAGTAGTATATTATTAATTTTTTTTTTTTTTCAACGAGCGAACACTTGCCAGTTAGGCAGGGTTTTGAACCCAGACCCATGGCTTGATAGAATGGTTCTTAAGCCACTACACCACCTGGGCAGCTTATCTTCTTTCGTTAATCACTATTGGCAGAATGTTCAATGTAGTACATATGCCTTTATTCTTCTTCATATACTATTTGCTATATTTTGTTCTTGAATGTGGATTCATTAGAAATTTCCATATCTTTCTTTCAGGCAAAATTGCTCCTGGCTGTGTATAGTGAAGAAACTTCCATTGTGGAAAGCAATATGCTGATCAATATGTACAAAGAGGTTGTCACTTTACAACCTAATTGGGAAGCTAGTCACTTTCATTTAGCTAAATATTACGACAAAGTTCTGAACTCCTGTGAAGAACCTGCTGCAAGAGCGTGAGTAGTTATGCAATTATTTAATGTCATGCCTTCCAAAAGAGTGCACTTCATTTAAAAAAAATAATGATTACCACATTGATACTATAATTTTTTTTTTTTTTTTTTTTTTTCTGTGTTCTAGTGACATAACTTTATTTTTTAGTATTATAGAACTGTTATAAAGTTTTAGTGTAATTTTGTGGCATATATGTCATCCTTTATCAGTTTAATTAGAATAATAAAATGTATTTAATTAAATCTTTAAGTATGGTTATTTGTGTGTCTATAGTTAGAAATAAATATAGGGGAAATATACATACTTTTAAAAGCTTCTTACAGTGTATTTAAAAGTATGTTTATTTTGAAAAAATATGTTGGAGTAAAAATTTAATTACTGATTTGTTCTAATTATTTTTTTAAATAATTTTAAAGTATATAATTTTTTTATCAATTGTACTGTGAATTAATTTCTTAAAAATGCATTTAAATCAATTTATAAAAAGTTTGAAATCTTATAAGAGGAAAAAAAAACCTTTTATTGTTTTAAATGAAGCTTTCATGTACATTTATGTAAGATTATTTTAGCTGATTTTCTTTGATTAATCACTATTGGCAGGTTGTTGCAGTGTAGTACACATGCCTTTTCCTTCTTTAAGTTAGATTCATTTTAACAGTGTATATGTGTCAGTATTGGATTTTTGTTAGAATTATTTTAGTTAGTTAATTATAGTTATTAAAAATGCTTTGCATGTGTTTAATGCAGGGATGTGCCAGTTGCTCCAATTGCTCCAAATTGTGCCAAATCAATCCTGGTGTGCCAATCTGCTACAAAAAGATCGTTTTTGGACATTTTTCCTCCAAATTCAGCAAAACTGCTACATTTTTAATTTTTCCATATATGTGGAAAACGTTTGTAAATCTTCCAAATTTTTACAAGAAGCATCACACATTCTAAGCATTCTAATTTCAATCTTTCTCTATTAATCTTAAAAATGAATATTTTCCCTTTGGCATCCCTTTGTTTAAACCTCCGATACCTTAAGAGTAAAAATTTACCTCTGTTTTAAATTTAATTATTTATAAATTGGTCATTTTTTGTTACCAAATTTTTATAAGTCGCTGATGGTAGTTAACACATTTGTGCCCAGATATTTTTGAAACTTTCTACGAGTTTTGCTAATACCAGCAATAATAGGTAAATTTCTGATCAACTTCTTGAGCAAGGGATGATTTCTTTTAAAATCATTATGTATAAAAATAGAAATGTCAACAACTTACCGGGTCATGTTAAAATATTTTGTGGAGTTGAGGTTCTATACCCGAAAAGAAAAACACCCCCCCCCCCCCCCAAAAAAAAAAAAAAAAAAAAAAAAAAAAGGTTTTTGTTATAAGCTAAGAGTTTTTAAGAACCTCCTTAATTTTCATTTTTTAGATTGGCATTCTTTAATGACTTTTCCCTTTCCCTCCAAAAATAAATTTTGTATTTCAAATTGACATTCTTGTGCTCCAAAAGTGACTTTTTCTTGCTAATTGCCCCACTTATCTGTTTTTCTTGCTCCACAAATCGCTCCAAAATTTAATTTCAGCTGGCACATCCCTGTTAATGGTAAATAATGCTTTTCCCCCCTTTTTCTCAAGCACATAAAATAATGTGTACATTTTCTAGGGAAATAATGGTGAATGTTGTTAGCAATTTTCGACTTTCATTAAAACATGGCTGTAAAAACATCTATCATTCTCTCCCCCGTCTTTTGGATATCTGGTTTGATTTGGGCTCATTGCTGACTCAAGACATTCACACTTTATCAAAGAAGTTCCCTAATTCATGGAGATCTATGACTACTTGTTTGGATCAGATAAGCAACTTGGTAATAAATTTTATTTATTCTTTTACAATAAAAAAAATTACTTTTGTAAGATTATGCAAAGAAATATTTATATATATGTATGCATATGCAGTTGTCCAGGTAGGTGGTAACTGACTTTAATTCTTTATCTGTTAGAGATGAGTGAGCAGTGTAAATTCAAAAAGATGTTCAAAATAACGTTAAAAATGAGACTCCATTAGGGTCAAATCAACCAAAAAAATGGAGTTTTGACACCCATGATCACGGATTTTGATAAAATTTGGTATGAATGTTCCTTATGTGGTACTAAGAAACCGCATGAATTTTTTTGCCCCTGGTGCTAATGGTTTTGGTTTTATGGCTCGTCAAACTTTTGAAGATTTCAATTTTTGGATCAAGATTTTAAGGCAACACTTCTAAACAAAAATTCTTCTCATTTGTTCACTAATTAATTTATCTTTTTGAAATTTTGTATCCTTCTTGATTAAAGTACAAGAATTTTAGAAATAAATGTCTAAACTTGATAAATATTTTTTTGTATTTTTTAAAAATGCTAGAAATTGATTTTTGAGAAAATTTTAGTGTGTTCACTTAAAAGTGAAAACTCACTAAAAGGGAAAACTATAATCAAAAAACATTTTGTTCAGGAAGAAGCTTATATATGTGCATTATCTTAGGATGAAATAAAATTAATGGTTCCGTCATTCCTTCAGGTTAAAAAATTAGCATTTTTATCATTTTTGTTATGAAAAAATATAGCATTTTTAGTTACATGATAATTTATTCTGTTGTTGTTTTTGTACAAATTTCAACAGAGAAAATTTGAGGAATTTTGGTGTAAAAATAAAACCAGCTGTTGGACAAATTTTAGAATTTTATGGTAAGTATTTGGTATTTGATTTACATGCACTTCTGTGAACGGGGAGAGGGCGTTTGCCAGAATAAGCCAGGTGATAGACATTATGAGAAATGTTTTAATTAATGAGGAACATCTAATTAGTGTCTCATAATGTCTAATTAGTCGCCGTGTTTACATGGGGTGCACACCGGCTTGTATGATTTTACCAGATGTTCTTTCATTTATAAATTTATTACGGCCCCGAAATAGAATTATATAAACATATGTAAAAAAATATATAAATTTTTGTTAAATATTTTTATGAAAACTACTTTAAGAAATCTAGCATTAACAAAATATCATTAGACTAGATCATTCAAAATTACAGCTGAAGTAATAAAAAATCCAATAATTTTATTTCATTAAAATATGCAAAAGAGTTTACATGAGTGTGTGTGATTTCATTGCAGACACTGTTTTGAGATCTTATTTTTTTATTTAAATACTTTTTTTGCATTTAAATAAACCTACCAAAAGATAAATTATATAGTCAGACACTATGACATTGACTTTTCTTTTTTTTTTTTAGTCTCTGAATTTTCAATCAAATTCCCCTCTGAGGAGGCTTGGCTTCACTAAATTTTGGATATATTTTGTATATTTTGTGGGCTTTTGACAAAGGGATCTTCTTTCATTTATATTTTTATTATGTAAGAAACTAAGATAATGAGCTTATAACTTATGATCATACTTTTAAGAAAATTTTCCCTTGAAATCAGCAGACATATCAAAAACCAGCTTAAAAAAGAAATATATATATTCACACATTTTTTTCTGAAATCTCTACTCTCTAACTAACAAGAGAGCAAAACTTCAGAAAGATTGGGTGATTAGTAGGAAAATTAAAAATAATTTTCCAAGGCGGTATGTCATGAATATGTGACTCAAAAATAGTGGAGTAGTGAAAACTATCAAAATTTGGCTGCCCATAAAATCAAAACCATTGACACCAGGACAAAAAGGAATTGCTGGGCTTGTAACTATTGCAAAAGGAACATTCATGACAAATTTCATGAAAATACAAGAACATTGTAGCCAACAATGGATTTTATTTGTTGATTTGACTTGTAACGTACACGGAATTTCATAACAAAAATGATAAAAATGCTAATTTTTTAACCTGAAGGAATGACAGAACCATTAATTTTATTTCATCCTAAGATAATGCATATATATAAACTTCTTCCCGAACAAAATGTTTTTTGATTATAGCTTCCCTTTTAGTGTGTTTTCACTTTTAAGTGAACTCACTAAAATTTTCTCAAAAATCAATTTCTAGCATTTTTAAAAAATACAAAAAAATATTTATCAAGTTTAGACATTTATTTCTAAAATCCTTGTACTTTAATCAAGAAGGATACAAAATTTCAAAAAGATAAATTAATTAGTGAACAAATGAGAAGAATTTTTGTTTAGAAGTGTTGCCTTAAAATCTTGATCCAAAAATTGAAATCTTCAAAAGTTTGACGAGCCATAAAACCAAAACCATTAGCACCAGGGGCAAAAAAAATTCATGCGGTTTCTTACTACCACATAAGGAACATTCATGCCAAATTTTATAAAAATCCGTGATCATGGGTGTCATGGCTTGGTTGAACTGACGTGGAATGACCCATTAAGAAAAAATTCCAATTAACCAGTAAGCACGCACGCCAACTTTTGTAACTTAAGCACTCGAGTGGGGTAAATCTTACCCCATTTTGTCTTCTTTATATTTTTACTAAAAACGTTTGAAAAACAAATTTGTGGGCTTATAACGTAAAATACATCAGTTCTATTACATTTCACGATAGGAAATCGTGCTTTTCACATTTATTTAGAAACTTTCTAGCAGTTCCTTTAAATATCATGGTTTCTGAGAAAGAAATTTCATAGGATATGTTTTATACCTAGCAACACTAATTAGTTTATTAATATGATATTAATTTCACCTAATAGCCTTTTGTCAATACATACCAATAGTGTAACATCCATTTATATTTAATTTGCATTTAATTTATATTTAGTTTACGTTAACAATGTAATGAAACGTTGTTAGTCGCGCGGGAGTATTTAATCCCAAAGTGGAATTTTCTTCCCTTCCGGATAACAAAGAAATGAGTGCAGCCAGATGTCTTTTTTAAACTTTTTTTTTTAACTTCCTATCAGCATGAAATTGCAAAACCAAGTGCTGCTGCCTTTTTTTTTTTTTAATCAAAAAACGGTGACTGCTTATAAGAATTTCTTTTAATTTTTCAGTATCATCTTCCCCCCACCCACCCAAATAATTTCCCAGAATGCAAGTATGGAAAAAATGTTTTCATTGATGACTATTCAGTGGTCTGATGAATGAAGTTGAATGCTACTGGAATCAATAAAAAGTATTTGAACTGTACAATATAACTTAAAGATGTTCTGTGTGAAATTTCATTTATACTTTTTGAAAGTACCAAAATTACTCAAGAAAATTTCCTAATCAGAAAAATATAAAAAATACTGTAACAAATTTCAATTTGTCAAGCATTTTTTTAAAAAAAATGTATCTTGTTTTTTTTTTTTTTTTTTTTTTTGTTTTTTTTCCTTCCCCCTTCACGTGTCCCACTTTTGCAAATTTAAAAATGGAAACCCTAGCTATTTCAACATGAGCTGGAATCTACAACGTGAAACAAGTAATCACTTTTTATCGTAGGAGATAAAAATTTCTTCTACAAAGAATCTGAATCTGATTTTCTGAAAGATGCAGTAATTTTTTATTCTGCGACATTATGTGCAGAAATTTCTTGGATGTCTAAAAAAAAAAGTTTTTGAGTTGATAATTTCTGGCAGTAATTTGTTTAATTGACGCTCTAATTGTCTCCAGTTCTTCATCAAAATTGGTCTGGAAATGTATAGAATGAGAAAAGTTCCAAATACAGTACCAGCTCAAGCTTCTACTTTCTTTGCCTTTTACATCCCCATTTCAAATATAAATTGCCAATTTGCATGCCAATTGCCAATGCATGTACATATCCTACTATATAGTTTTACTGATCTCTGACTCACTGAATCTTATACCAATTTCGTGTAACCACTAAAACATAAAAATTTTACCACCATTACTATAAAAGATTAAAAAGTTAGGCACAGTGTAATAATATCTACTACAATCTGATTGTACCAATTTTCGCACTCGCAAAATTTTTTAACTTATTAATGCATTGTAAAATAAAGAAAACAGTCTGCGGCTCTTTAAAATTCCGAAAATTCAGCCCTTCCCAAATTTTCAAGAGATTTTTGCTATTTTAAGTTTGATTTCTGAGAGTAAAAAAAAAAAATTAATCATTTGCTTGACAAAATTAGGTGTTGCAAATGATACGCAAGTCGTGCTGAAGTCACAGTTTTCGGCTTTGACAAGAAAATTGCAAGTCTAATTCATGTAAAATAATTTTTTGAGATTAGCCAGTGTAACTTTTTTTTCACAAATAGAATTATTTCCTCTGCGTGGAACATCAATATAAGAGGGGAAGTCCCCAGCAAAACAAAATCTTTCTAATGTGAAACTTTTTTACGTTTTTAGAAGAAAATGCCGATTTTGATATATTAAAATTGAATATGAAGTTATTTATTAAGTATATTGAGTGTAGACATATTTTTGTCAAATGTTTTCTCTAGCACCCATTGTAATTGCCTCCACAATGGGCTTTGATTTCAAGTATACTCATAGTATATAAATTTTGATTGTATTTTAGCATTTGTATTACTTTGCAAATAACTAAAAAACTTATCAATATTTTTCAAAATACAATTCTCTCTGTCGTTAAAGATTTAGCAATTTTCCAAATGAGCCATAAAATGCCAAATTTCTCTAAATTTATAGTTTTTATTTCCTTCTATGTTAAACTCTTAATAAATAGAATATGAAAATGTGTGTTAATTTTTGAATATAAAAATTAAATTTGACTTTAGTTGTGTATTAGTTGATACTTGCATATTATATCTAATACATAGAAACTTGTGAAGTTGACCACCTGTTAAGGTTGACCAAATTGACCAAGAACGGAATAGCTTAATTACTTTAACATTGAGTGAACCCGTTATAAGTTGACTACCTGTCTAACTTGTATGTTGACCAGGTAATTAGGTAGAATTTGTCCCAAAGCATGCCTCAAAACATTTGTAAGTTGACCACTTACAGAAATTTTTCTGTCTTTTATCTAACAATTTTTATATTTATTTTGTATTTCTCAGAGGGCTATAAAACTTGCTGGCAAAGCAATATTATAATGACTATTTCAGTCCAGATTCTTAATTTATCATCTTTATTCCTTATAAAATGTATTAATACAATAATAAATTGAGTTTCTTGATTAAATTACTTTTTTCTGTATAACTTATTACAGTATATAATGTACATAGTAAATATACGTACTATGGAAATGTCCAATAATTAATGTGTAATACAGTAATATACGTACGTATAATTAATATTTAACCCTAATAATCAATATTATTCCTATTGTGTATCATTTTAATTTCATATCTTGTATAATTTTGTAGTATACTACATATACTATATAATGTATGAGTATTAGATGATAAAAATCAAAAAGTAAGTATTTTACCCTTGATATGATTACCACAAAAATGTGGAACCACTAGGTGATCAACTTAACAGGTTTCACTGTACTTGGACTCAGGATATTGTTATTTCTACTCTTGAAATAAATATTACCCTTTCTCTCTCATTGTTTTTTACAAAACATAATTTGCTATTTTTTCCCTTTTTTATTTATTTTTAGATTGTCCAAGATTTGTGTGAAACTGTACCATTATATTTATTCTTGACTGCTTTTCCCCAGATGGTTTCAAGAATTTGCCATTCACATCCTAGTATTTCATTGCATCTTCAGGTATATGATATCTATATTTTCCCTGTGCAACATTTACTTTTCATAAATTAATTTTGACATTATACTATGCAGACTGGGTGGTAATATTAGAGGTAGTTTTATTATTTGACTAGCCACCACCAGCAACCAGACGGTTCGCCATGTTAGTAAATCTTGTTCGGAAAGAATTCTGTTTTGCACTGGCTTCCTTTTCACTGAAATCTCTCACATTCTAAATGGAATTTAAAATTAAGATGGTTACAATCAGGGATGGCCTTAGGGTAAGCGCCGCCCCCTGCTAACGTGTAAAACCCCTAACGCCCCTGCTAACGTGAGACCCCTTTTATGCTCTACTTACAAGGGGAGGCTCGGACGTTGAGGTCACTGATTTTGGTGAAACGTTGATGGGTTATAGGAGACCCATAGTAAAGTAAAATGCTAAAATATTAGCTGCCAACTCTCTCTTATTTTCGAGAAAATTCCATTTAAACATTTGACACATTGTTACATACTAATTATTTGGCAATTCTTTTGTGTTCTATGTTACGCTGTGGTTCCATATAGAGGCAGAGATCAGAAGGTCTCAGGTTCGAATCCAACTCGGTGTTCTCTATTTTTAATTTTTTTTTCTTTCTCCCTTAAAAATTCATATAATACAGTTTAAAATGATTAGAAAATTGACGTGATTTATTGAGATAACACTATTTCTATGAAATAGAATTGAATAACTGGAAATGAAAGTGACGAAAATAAGAAAAATTATTTATGAATCACATATTGAAAACATTTTGCAACTTTTACAGATGAGTACTTGAGGAAGGGTGAGATTTGTCCTGAAAACATGCAAAACAAATTGTTTGGACATTTGCTACAACATATGAAATAAATATTTTTGTATTTACATGGTATTTTCATATCTGCTTGTGGGGAAAAAAAAATTATCTCTGCTTTCATCAGAAAAATTGTTGATTTCAGAAAATAATGGTGGTAATAGCAGAAAATACATAGCTTAAATAAATTTTTATTGCATCTTCTCAGGTTCCTATTTTCCGTTCATTTAGCATATCAATATGAAGAATTTTGTAACTTTTAATTAATTAATTTTTTGTTGTTGTTGTTGTTGGGGTGGGGTCAGTGAAATTACATATCACAGGGTTGACAAAGCGATGCACATTTAAGTGGAAATACTTTTAGGTGCAAGGGGAATTACTTTCGTCATATAAGTATTTTGTTATGAATTCCTGGAGTATTATTATTATTAATTGTGTGCAATCAGTAAGCTCAGAAATCACCAGAATCGCCGAGTGTTGCATAACAAAGCACGCCACCCAATCAGGAGCATGGGCAACCTTCACGATTGCGGCGATGTGGTGATAAGATAGTCACAGCGGCGGCCTGCTTTTAGCATCCCTAAATGATCGAGAATGTTCTTCTGTGCCGTAGAAAGTTCTAATTGTTCTAGGGCATTCTCCATTTTGCCAAAACTTTGTCGTACATGTTCCTAAGGAAACGAAAATAGGCATGTCATGATAACTATTGCTTGCTGATAATGGGGTGCAATCTCAAAATCTCAAATGTTTAGAATGGAAAGGAAACATAATAAAAGACTTGTAATTTCCTTAGAATTGTGGTAGATTATCCATTAATGTTACATCATTCTTGAGCTCTAAATATTTTGTTTAGAAAATAGAAGGATAATTTAAACTGCACATTTTGAAAAGTAGGAAAGAAAGAATTGAAAATACTGTAGTGGGAGGAAACTCAAAATTCCTAAAAAGGAAAATCAATGTTCACATGACTAAAAACATGGGAGAAAGGATAATAATGGCAAACAATCTAAAATAAGCAGTAATTTGGCTCCACACTAATCTATCTGGAATAAGTTGAATCTGAAAAATGGTGTAAAGTACAAGAATGCCATAAGAAGGTGATGTCACTATGCGACCACTAGTCATTGCAAAAATGAAAATTTAAGTGTAAAGATAGAATTTTGAAACTATAAATATGGATTTAATCAGCTTTGTTCTGTAACAAAAATTAAGAAAGTGCTAATATGTAATAAAAACATATACAACATTATTTAATACGGCGGATTAATTAGTTAAAATTTTTTTTTATTTGGGAATACCTTATTCCCCCGTACACGATATATATTTCGGTTACACACATAACCATCATCAGTCGTTTCTGGATCTCACACTAATGGCGGCTTCCTTTTCTATCTCTTCGTTCTTCTTCTGGAAATTTCGATGAATGACGTCATCCCATGATTGGTCGATTGTATAAAGCGCATCGTTGATGCTGCCATCTGTCGTCATTATTTCTAAGTTCTCACGAATGTAGGCATATATACTATTTTTAAAGTTGGCTATTTTTTTAATATTTTTAAAATCAATGGTGATGGGCTCTTCCAAAGCAAAACGGGCCAGAGCGGTACTTTGTTTCTGGAGGTTAATGTCTTGAAAATGTTCGTTTTTTCGCTCTTTAATTTTCCTTTTTGTAACGCCGATGTAGCAATTTTCTTTATTAGTATCGTTTGACCTAAAATTAATTTTATAGATCCCTGCGGTTTCGATGGGGTTGATTGGGTCTTTTTCCGATCAAATGCGCTGAAAAATTGTTTTATTAGGTTTAATTGGAATACGGAAGTTCTTTTTACTGGCGATATTAGAAAGTTTATTGGCTATCCCCCGGCTAAAGGGGATAGCGGTAGTAAAACGTGGTTTATCTTTTTGACGGTTGTCTATAATATTTGATTTACGTTGCCTAGCTTTGAAAACTTTATCGAAAATTTCTCGAGGGTAGTGGGCGTCTTGACATTGTTTCCTTATGAAAGCAATTTCTTTTTGAAGGAGGTCGTTGTTAGAACAAACTTTGAAAGCGCGGTCGATATAGGAACGAATAGCAGCAATTTTATAGTTGAAAGGGGTTTTAGATTTAAAATTTACTATATTAGTATTACAAGTAGGTTTTCGAAAAATGGTGGTCTCAATGAGATTATTGTTTCTGGTTATGTTCACATCTAAGTAATTGAGGCTATTATTGATTTCTTTTTCGTAGGTAAATTTAATGTTCGGGTCTATGGCATTAAGTTGATTGATCAAATTATTTTCTTCATTATTGTGGGTGGTAAGGATAGCGAAGATATCGTCGACATAGCGAAGCCAAAGTTTGAGGGTACTATTGTGTGTCTGTTTAATCTGTTCCTCAAGGATTCTCATTTTCCAGTCGGCAATTATTCCGGATATGGGGGAGCCCATGGGGACTCCTTGTATTTGTTGGTAGAAGTGATTATTGTATTGAAATATGAATTATTTAAAATTAGATTTATTGCACTAGTTAGGGTGTTAATTATGTCTATATCTTTAAAACTACTTTGAATTTGTTTGTTAATAATTTGGTTCATTTCTTTAATATCTATTGACGGGTATAGATTTACAACATCGAAACTGACCATAATATCGTCTTCATTAAGTTTATAATCGCGGATGTTTTTAATGAAATCGGCGGTGGAAGTTAGAGTGCTGTTAGAGGGGGGTATAATTTCTTGCAATATATCCTTCATATATTTTTCAAGAGTGTAGGTGGGGCCTTCGCATTTGCTCACAATTGGGCGAAGGGAGGGGAGATTTTTATGATCTTTAAATTTAGCGAAAATCCGTGGGGCGAAATTAGCGGTATTGTTATAGTTAGGACCTTTCTGATCCGGCCAGGTACCATTTTTTATTAAAGTTTTTAGTTTATTATTGATTATTCGTGGTGGGGTCTTTGGGAAGAAGTAAAACGTTTAGGCTATTGATGGTTTGTTCCATTTTTTCTTGGTAATCTTTTTTATCCAGAATAACAATCTTTCCTGTCTTGTCAGAGCTTAAGCAAACGATCTTGTTATTTTTCTTTAGGTTGTTGAGGCATTTACGGTCTTCATGATCTTTAACAGTAGTTTTAAGTTTTTTATTCATTTCTTGTTGGGCATGCATACGGATTGCTTGTTTATCTGAGGGGGGTAATGAGACAATGGCGGCCTCAATGCTTGCAACGGTATCATTGATATCTATTTTGTCATCAAGAATGAATTTGGGACCGAGGTTTAGAGTGGCTTTTTGCTGTTGTGTAAGAGTTATGGAGGATAGATTAATGAATTGATCTTCTTTGTTAGTTTGAGCTTGTTTATAGCATTTATTATTTTTCATCCAAAAGTTAAGTTTTTTATAGTGGTTAGTGTGGTAAATCTCTTTTTCTTTCTTGCAAAAATTGTTTATTTTATTGACTTTTAAACGGTAATTATCCGGAGAGCACATGGTTTGAAGTTTGTGGTTGTAAAATTTTTCTTCTTTCGTTAACTTAGCTATATATTTAAATTTGTTCCTAATATATTTTTTAAGTAAGAATAGCTCAAAATTTTTTATATCATAAAAGAATTCATTAAGAAGGAAACTATTTTTAATTTTCATGAATTTAGGGGTAATTTTAAAATGTACACAGTCTTTTAAAAAATTGATATGCTGAAATTCTCTAACTTTTTTCTTGGAAAAACATCTTAACTTACTGTATATATGCTCCACATTCGGAGGCTCAACTGTAACAGGCGTCATGAGATGAACAAAAGCTTGAATGGTGGCACAAAAACTTGAAAGCACGTAGGTGAAGACCAAAAGTGTAGAGTATAAGCTTGTCGAAACACAAGACATAAAATACTTAAAAAGCCCGGTATCGGCTAGACATAATAAAAACTCATAAAACATTATTTAATACGGCGGATTAATCAGTTAAAATTTTTTTATTTGGGAATACCTTATTCCCCCGTAGCTATCCTTACCACCCACAATAATGAAGAAAATAATTTGATCAATCAACTTAATGCCATAGACCCGAACATTAAATTTACCTACGAAAAAGAAATCAATAATAGCCTCAATTACTTAGATGTGAACATAACCAGAAACAATAATTTCATTGAGACCACCATTTTTCGAAAATCTACTTGTAATACTAATATAGTAAATTTTAAATCTAAAACCCCTTTCAACTATAAAATTGCAGCTATTCGTTCCTATATCGACTGCGCTTTCAAAGTTTGTTCTAACGCTGACCTCCTTCAAAAAGAAATTGCTTTCATTAGGAAACAATGTCAAGACGCCAACTACCCTCGAGAAATTTTCGATAAAGTTTTCAAAGCAAGGCAACGTAAATTAAATATTATAGACAACCGTCAAAAAGATAAACCACGTTTTACTACCGCTATCCCCTTTAGCCGAGGGATAGCCAATAAACTTTCTAATATCGCCAGTAAAAAGAACTTCCGTATTCCAATTAAACCTAATAAAACAATTTTTCAGCGCATTAGATCGGAAAAAGACCCAATCAACCCCATCGAAACCGCAGGGATCTATAAAATCAATTTTTTGTCAAACGATACTAATAAAGAAAATTGCTACATCGGCGTTACAAAGAGGAAAATTAAAGAGCGAAAAAACGAACATTTTCAAGACATTAACCTCCAGAAACAAAGTACCGCTCTGGCCCGTTTTGCTTTGGAAGAGCCCATTACCATTGATTTTAAAAATATTTAAAAAATAGCCAACTTTAAAAATAGTATATATGCCTACATTCGTGAGAGCTTGGAAATAGTGACGACAGATGGCAGCATAAACGATGCGCTTCATACAATCCACCGATCATGGGATGACGTCATTCATCGAAAATTCTGGAAGAAGAGAGAAGAGATAGAAGAGGAAGCCGCCATTAGTGTGAGATCCAGAAACGACTGATGATGGTTATGTGTTTATGTGTAACCGAAATATATATCGTTTACGGGGGAATAAGGTATTCCCAAATAAAAAAAATTTTAATGTGCTAATATGTTTTTAGCGGAGGAGGGATAGTACACTTTTAGACTTTTTCAGAATGACTGGTAGATATTTTAATGTGCTATTTCTTTTATATCATGTGAATCTTTGTATATGCAGTATAGTTGTATATTGCTATGCTGCACTAAATACTTGTAGCTTGAATGACTTCAAGTTACAAGTATTTAGTTCATTTATGAAAATTAATGTTTTCTACAAAATAGTGAAACAATATCTCATATCTGTAATTTATTTCTTTAGCAAATGCAAGCCCATTGGTCACAAATGTTTAAGCATTGGTCTCTACAGTATTTCTTTACTTGTAAATTTCATTAATTAATAACATTCGTCTAACTGAGCAACTGACATGACTTGCCTGGACATACACAAATGTATGCCCTCTGTAGAACGTCAGCTTAATGGCATTCATTACTCAATGAGGTCTACAAAAATGGCGTTTGGCTTATGCTGCAATTTAAAGAATTTTTTTATGAAATGCCTCAAAGCGTTTTGTAAATATGTTTTTTTTTATGTTGAGTTGAATAACATTTGCCAAAATGTGAATATTTCCATTGATATGGACTTTGTTGCCCTGTCCATAGCAGTGCAGGAAATCCTTCTATTGGTGTAACTGGGTATGGGCTAGTGTAGGCTTGGAATTTTTTTTCTTCTGTCTCCTTTATACATAGTTGAGAAATTTTTTAACCTCTTCAATCTTGAAAGAACTTTATCAAAATCAGTCTGCAGTCGCATTCCATTATATTGTATTTAACTGCATCTGTAAAAACAGCTTTTATCCGTTTTTGTATGTCTTTTTAAAAATCAGTTCTTATTTTAAACTTCTTTATTATTTCAGAAATTTATCTCTAGAATTCTTGCATCATATTCTCAACAGGCTATGTGGATGATGATGGCTGTTTCAAAAGTATGTTGTTAAATTTTAGCATACTCTATGAACATGCAATAAGTACATAATAGGACAGTTATTGTCATGGAATTCAACAAATATTCCTTGCTTGTAGTTCCAAAAATATTCATTTTTCTAAAATTTTTTCTAAAAAAATTTTAGATAGTTGAAAATTATGCACTAGCAAACCTGCATTGAAAAATATGTAAACTTTATTTATCTGATTTCTTTTAATTATTACTATTATTTTTTTATTTTAATACTATTGTTACGTTTTATAACATATGAAAACTTTTCAAAAAGCACATCTTTGATTATATCCATTTATGTTATATTTTTTCTTATATTGTTTAAGCTAGGCATTCTTATTTAAAGAAATTATATGCATTATTAAAGTATTTTTGTTGAATATGTGTGTGTTAAATTAAAATTTTAGCTTGTTGCAAAATATTTAACAACTGAGGAAAGGAGAGGAATCTGAAAGTTTCATAATTTAGATAATGCTAATGCTGTGTATGAAAAGAGTATCATAATTCATTCATCAGCTATAATCTTTCTTGCTTCGATATGCTGGAAAGTAATCAGTCCTATTTATTTTTCTTATTATGTGTCAAAAAGTGCATCATAAACCATGAGTCGGCCATATTTGTCTTTTTTGCTTCATTATATTAAGTATATCGCAACCCCTAAGTCCTCAATATTTTTTGTCTTTCATGCTTCACTTTGCGGGTAAGCTTATCATTATCCATGTGTCAGTCCCTTGTGTCTCTCTTGTTTCATTATTTTGGAAAGTTCATCATAATCTATTCACTGGTCCTATTTGCCTTCATTAGTTTGTAAAATGTACCATAATCCATATGAAGGCTTCCATAAATTATGTTATGCTTTAAGAGAGAGAGGGGGGAGCCTTAACCAAATGTGACAGTGACTGGGAGGTAGGAAGGGTCAACTATGTTGTTATGTCGCAAAACTCCTTTTATAATGATTTTCCAAATTTTTGTTTCACTTGTTATGACTTGTGTATTGGTCGAAACATTTCCATTGTCATAGTAAATTTATGTACAAAAGACCTAAATCCAAAACTCCAGAGTAATTCCATACCTGAACCTTGACTACTGCTGATGTTCTTCAACATTGCCAAAGCCATAGTGCTGGCCTCTGCATAGTTATTTCATGAAGGGAGACTTCCATTATAAATGCATTTTATAAAATGAGTATGACTTTAAAAAATGGTAATTGAGCTTGGTATAGAGGAAATGAGGAGAAAATTATGAATAGAGGGGGGATATCAAGTCTTGTGACAAAGTTTGATACAGGAAAAGAGAGGAAATCAAAATTTACCGACCTCGTAGTATCCCCTCCTAGTTGGTGCACCCTGGGCAATGTCTTAGACGGCTAAAAGATCTATACTTTTGGCATACGGCTTCCCGAGAAGCTTTAGACTGCCAATTAGCCATTAAAATCTGGAATTAATGCATAAGTCAATTGTATTTCAGTTGATCTTGGGACACGGCGGACTCAGTGGTAAGGAGCAGGCTGATGCATTGGCAAAGATGGGTGCTGCTGTATTTCAGCTTATGAATTCAAAAATTCTCTTTTGCACAGTGAAACATCTCATCAAGAATTCTGTGTCTTCCCATTTTTGTGAAAAAATAAGAACTAGGACTGCTTCCAAGAGTTAGAGACATATAGATCAAACTTCTATATCAGATTTCTCCTGCTGTGAGGCAATTGCAATTTTTAGACTTTATACTAAACATGACTGCCTGGCTCTACACCTTTTTGCCATTGGTGTCTTCCTGAATCCCTATTGCACCCTCTGTGGGTACCATGTCATAATAGATGGCCAGGCGATATTAGGAGGCTAGAAGCTAAATGAGACAATGACATTCTTGTTTTGTTTCTCATTTCTTGTTTTTTTCTTTTTGATATTTTTTGTCAAGTTCTCTGCCATTAGAAAAAAAAAAAAAAATATTGAAAAAAGTGTTTTATAATTTATGGAGGTCTCCTGTGTCAGCCCTGTTTGTCTTCATTGTTCCATTATATTGGAAAGGTGCACCATAATTCATTTGTTAACCTTGTCTTTTTTGTTTGATTATTTTGAAAAATGCATCATAATCAATGAGTGTGTTATATTTGTGTTCCTTGTTTCATAACACTGGAAAATGTATCATAATCTGTGTCGGCCCTATTTGTCTTTCTTTTCTCATTAATTTGGAAAGTGTATCATAATCCATGAGTGCGACGTATTGTCTTTTCTGTTCCATAAAAAAACTTCTTTTCAATTGAAATTTATATTAAAATCTATTAAAACTGTCTTACAATCTTCATCAGAAATATTCTAACTGTACTTTACCTTTATAAAAAGTACTGTTTGAAAAATAACTTTGCATCAACAACTCATGTTAGTCAAAAAACTATGTCGGAAAGAAATAGTATTCTAGTGCTTAAGAACACCACTTAGGAATAATGCAACCACACACTTGTTTAGTAAGTGTGACTTACAGTCCTCAGTGTTAGAAATATCATTTACATTGTTTCCCATTTGTGCTTTTATGTAGCTATACGAACATGCAATTTGCATGTTGTAAACAACAGTTTTTTAAAAGGTGTTGAACAGTTCGAAGATACTGCATTGGAGCTAATCATCAATATTTATTATTTTTTTCAAAATTATCCTTCAAGATGGGAAGATTTTGTTAAAGTACTAGAGAAAAAGGCTGAATTCTCAAACAGTGGCCTGCATTAGAAGAGTACTTCTTCCAGTCTATGCCAAATAAGGAGACTCAGCTGATGAAGACTGAGGAATATAAATTTATTGCAAAAGTGATGAAATATGTAGATATAAAAGTTGAACTTAGCTTTCTCATAGAAAGTGCCAGCTTATTTCAATCCTTTCTTGAACCAATGCAGAAAAATGTACTCCTAATCCATATTTTGAGTAATGAACAATTGAAAATTATTGGACATGTATGTAAGCCCAATGTTGAGCAGCTTAATGGACTAATAGAGACAGATCACCTTTGTAAACCATGTGATGTAGCATGTGAAGACAGCACTCAAAGCTATTTGCCACTGTTAAAAGAATTTGATAAACTAAATGCACAAAGAAAGATTCAAAGACATTATGTTGCTGCATATAATTATATGATAGAGAAAACGTCATCATTTGCTGGAGTACTCCAAAATTTATAGTGTTTACAAGTAGAGAAGGTGAAAGCACATGACAGCATTGCACAAGTAGGCGAAATCGCCAGGTGTTTTTCATTTATTGATGATGTTAGCCCCCTTAAGGCCAAAGATGAATGGAGAGTTTTGCAGTGTAACTTTCCAAACAACTGAGAAGAGGAAAGGGTGACCATTTTTGGAAAAAAATAATTTATGAAAAAGATTCTTTGGGCAATCTCAAGCACCCAACACTTCAGAAAGTGATAAAAGCTGCTTTGTCGTTGTCTCATGGAAATAGTGAGGTAGAACGTGAATTTTCAACTTCAAGGTTAGTACTGACAGATGATAAAGCCAGTATGTCTGAGCATATGTTAAATGACAGATTAATTATTAAGAATTTTTTGAAAAGTTATAAAAGCGTTGCAGATGTAATTTTTCCAAAAGAACTCTTGAAAATGGCCATTTCTGCTAGAAAATCCTATGAACTATATTTACAGGAGCAAAAGAGGCAAGAGGAATTGCGTTTGAAAGAAAAAGCTGCAGAAGAAGAAAATTGCAGTAAAGAGGAGCTGAAAGCTCAGGAAATGTTAAATAAAAAAGACAGCACTAAAAAATTAGAAGCAAAAGCAAAAATAGCAGCTCAGCAAAAAAAAAAAAAGGTGTTTCAGGAATCTGCAGATATGCTTTTAAAAGAAGCAAAGGAAAAATTGAAGATTGCTATTAAAACGAGTGATAATGCTGGAATGAGAGTAGCTCAAGAACTGCTAGAAGGTGTTGAAAAGCTCCGTAAAAAAGAATTGGATCAGGACAAAAAAGTGAAAAAATTTTAATAAAACTGCCCTTAAATGAAAATTTTGCATTATTGATTCATTTCTTACTAAGAATCCTGCTTAAATATAAATTAAACTGTATTCCACTTCAATTTTTCTTCCATTTGTTTTATCTTGTTTTGTGGCCCTTCATGTTCTTTTCAGCTTAGTAAGTGGCCCTCTCCCCAAAAATGTTGTGCACCCATAGTTAAAATGTTTCATTTCCTCAAAAATGTACTTTACATCTTTAAAGTTTAGAAAAAAGTCTTGAAATATTATGTATTCAGTTACTTTTGGAAACTGTTTAACCAAGATTTATTTGAGAAATTGGATACCTTGTTGAATATAAATAAAAGTTGTTTGTTAATCATCTTTTTCTGATTTTGTGAGTTGAATATTTTTTTCTTAATATTTAGTAACTTTTATTCAACTATTATTTGTATAAATGCTAATGGCAAATTATAAAATGTGAAATTTTTTTTTTGCTATAAAGGCTACTATTTAGGCAACTATTTTCAGCCAGCCACAGCTGTGGCAGCCCTGGTTGAAATTAATAAATTAAATCATCATTGATGCACATTTGCTTTGTGTATCACATCACCCACATGTTATGAGAATTGTTCAGTGCAAGATGGCCTGTAAACCCCCAGTTACCTGCATAAGAAGTAAAGATTTATATTTAAAGATGAGAATTAGCACAACTAACTTTGTGCACTGCCTACTTTCTTTGTTAGTTTTTCTTCATGAGATTAATCACCGTGAGTTGAATTATTAATGGAACAAACAGAGATTTGTTCCATTAATAATTTTTTCTGTGCTAGAATATTTACTAACTAAAGTTCAGACAGATTGGCATGTCTACAATAGCTATTTTAACATGTAAATTATAAATATCTTTATATTAAATGACAGTTTTTGCTCAGGGTGTGGTCAGGAAATTGCTGTTATTGTTTGTCTATAATTCATTATACATTTTCACACAATATCAAATTTATTTCTGAACTCAGAATTTTTGCAGAATTGATTATATTTTTTTACATTATGCCAGTTTTGTATTTGAATTTTTGTTCATCTTGCCTGTTTATAGTTTGAATATTGAGAATTTGTTGTTATTTGTAGTCTTCCTATGCCACAAGAATAAAAAGATGCAAACAGATTTTTCAAGAAGCAATTTTACTGAACCCAGGTTTAGGTAAATTTATCAGTGATATTACTCGATTAGCAGATAAATTGATTGAACTCAGTAACAAGAACACTGGTGAGGACCTAACATTGAATATTAGCGACAATTTCCCAAGTTTAATAAAACTCATAGAGGAAAGGTAAGTTATAATTAATATATGCATATAAAAAAAAATTACATGCTTAATCCTTTTATAAGTTGAAAATTAAGCGTAAATGTTTTGACTTTTCAGTTTATTTGATTTGAAAAGTTTTACAGATTGTCATTTTTTGAATTATTATTTCTTATTTACTTTCCCATCTAATGGTATGAATGTTTGTAATTACCTTTTCAAAAATCCTGCTATCTATGAACCAGTAAAAAAACAAAACAAAAAATAACCAGATAAACAGCAAATAATTGAAAAAAATCAGATTAAGCAATAATGTTTCAAAGTTAACCCCTTGAGTATGTTGTCAAAGACAATGAACAGCTTCTTTATGTTGGGTTTTTCAAGAAAAGCAAGACAGTTCAAGAAGACACAAATGTATACAAAGTGCAATACCTTGGGTACCCAGGATTATTTCTCTTATCCAACTTAATACGTGTAATAGGGTGGAACGAAAAAAGTCAAATTGATATTTTCGAGTCGCTATAGTGCGGAAAAGTTGCGATTGGTGAATACAAGGAAAACAAAAAAAATTATTCAAATCGGACTTTTATCTTCCGATCGCGCAAACCGTCTAAAAATTTTTAAAAATTGAAAATTTCCGATTTTTTCTGAATTCTTTAAAAAATTTATTATATATACTTTTTATTGGTATATGGAAATATATTGACAGATTGTACTGTTCAATAATAATAATGAAAAATGACTGCGTTTAGGGAATATCTTCCGATGGCGCAAGCTCCATAAAAATAGGGAAAAACTCAACTTAGAGTGAATTTGATGTATTAAGAAACTCACCCTCTGAGGTCAGTTTGCGTTCCAAAGTTAACATTTTCATATAAGGTTTGCAACTCTTTGCTTATTTAGATACTTGATGATATTTAAGCAACCCAGAACCCCCCACGGGTAGGTGGTTGAACTTAAGAGTTCCACCCACACTCTTCCCTCCATCCAACCAATGAGTGTGTTTGCATTTACATTACTTAAATCTATAGTTTGTTATTTCATCTGCTTAAGTCTGAATTTTAGACTCGACTTTGTACTGCGATTTTGTGTCAAATTCCTGTATCACGGATCTTGATTTCAGTGTGGCCCTGATGAATCCATCTCTTGATTGGGACCCACATACCTTGAGCGATGCTTCCGTTATCAATTTAACACACCGCTCGACAGCTTGCGTGTGGCAGGGAAGTTTTTTAACATCCCTGTCTCGGATATCACCTGATTGTATAAAGGAATGTATTTCGTCATTGGTTATTCTCCGAAGATGTGGAGATGATAATTTTGCTGCATTCCAATCAATTACTTCTGTGTAGTCTGCCGCATCGAAGTTTAAAGTAGGTGTGATAAAGTTTCTGATGCCTTTACCTTTTGAAACAGTCTGCCTGGCTTTTAACAATCTTTTTAGCCCTAGCTCTCTTATGTGCCTTCTCTTATCAAAGATCATTGCCAAGAGTAGGTTTTCTGGATGAGCAAAGAACGAGTTTCGTTCAATTATACTGAATACCACTTTCTTCAGGTCGTCAGGCAAGCATCGAGATGCTTCTATTGTTCTGTACAGGTGAATAGGCCCGTCTGTAACGTTGTTACTGCATTTTTTTTTCAAACCAAACGGGCATGTAACATTTTAAAATGAATGTCACTATAGCTTTTAAGGAATCCAATGGGTTTTATACGCTCACGTAGAGTCGAAGGACTCTATTTGCACAAGTGCCATCTGGCATGTGAAATTGAGCCGGGGTCCCTCTTTGATAAGTCATTTGGAAACCTGCCACTTTTGATTGCTTGACTTATGTCGAAAAGATATATTGGGTCCTTGATCAACAGTTGCCTATCCACATCTGGAATTTTACAAACTGTGAGCTTTTCACAACCAATAAGACTCTGTCCAATAGGCGCACTAAAGGATCTTGGGCCAGTTGTTTCATCATCCAAATGTTGAAAAAGATGGCGAAAAGGTAACTCAATAAAATGCAACAAACAAACAGCCCACTGGAGTGATCGTCCGAGATGTACTTCCAGCTGTCTGATAGTGCCACCTTTCCATCCAGTATTGGTATTTGTACCATCACAGCCTACCAAATCTAAGTATTCTAGTGAAACCCCTTGTTGAGTAAGACACGATACTATTAAAGCTGCAATGTCCTTAGCAGATCCCGAGTTTGGAGACACATGACCCAAATAAACTGAGCCAGGTTCTTTTATGATGGAATAGTGGTCTTCTTTATTAGTTCTACGATACTGCTTCGATCCGATTCTTTCTATAACTAAGGTATCATCTTTTCTTCCGTCAAAATATATGCTATGTAGTTCATCTGAATCTAGATGGCTTTCCTGTAAATATTTTCTAGTACGGCTCCTTTCCCTTCTAATTTTGTGTCGGTCAATGACTTGAGAAGTGTCTGTTTCAGTTATTACACCGATATCTTCCAGCACACTCGATGCTATATCAGCAGCTGCACGGTCAGATACCCCGTAGCGATCACAATGTAAAGATGTAGATTGTAACTCCTCTCTCACCTGCCATGGGAATTTTTTCTTCTTAGAGCTGCGAGGCTTGTAATGGTCGTCATCAAATTCTACATTGGCATTAAAACTCTATTGTATTTCATCCAAAATCCCCAGGCTCTTTTATTTCACCTTCAACAGGCTTGGAAGGCTGCCTTTTTAATCTATAGTTACGTCTTCCAAATCTAGCACTCAGTTTTTTCGCCTCCTTTTGATCTATGTTACCGATTTTTCCTATTCCGTACTTTCTCTGGAGGTAGATGGATTTATGCTCCATGACTGAAATTTTGATTGGTTTGGGTGAACTGTTGGGTAGTAGGCATACTACCCTTCTAAAACTGACTAATACTTAAGCAGAGTGTGCTGGCAGGTTTGAAAAAAGACAAAGTTTTAAACTCAAATTAAATTTGTTTAACTTATAACACATATTAATTTAGTTGAACTTAAAAAAAGAATTAAAGACCTCCAGTACTAAAACTGTCGGATCCAGTACTAAATGTACACGAAGAATCATCATAACAATACGGGCTCATGTCGAGCCGCCGAGAAAATATCTGCCAAGCGCCGCACGACCGGTAAACGCATACCTCGTTCACCTGTGAAAAACGCCGCCTCTTATACAACATCGCGGAGGGATACCCAGCCGAATAACTTTTGCCATGACGTCACAACCTGGCGCTGCATGGAGAGAAAGATGCAAATGCGAGCTGCCGAAGGATTACGCAATACAGCTGCGGGCGAGCGAGCGGCAAGACTAAACATCGCGTAAGTGGCAGAGAAAGAAGCAACTAGGCTAACAATGCCCCCCCTCAACGTCACTTAAAATAGAACAGTCAAATATTCACTATGATTTTAAATTCTCGCTATCAATTTTTATTTTTTTTTCCCCAATAAACCTACGTAGAAAAACACGTACTGGAATCCGATTTACAAAAGTCCTCAATTTAAACGTAAAAAAAAAATAGTGTTAACTTAACACGAAAAGCAATATGCATGAAATAAATATAGTTGAATAATACAGACGGGGTCCGGCTCAACCCATATTAACAGACGGAGTTCTCAATGCAAACTCTTTACCTTATGGTTCAGTCCAACATACCTAATAAAAAAAATATCAACAAGATATCTACCCCTTTTCATCAATTTAACAACGCCGATAGGCTATACATTAATGACATAAATATGCAAATGCAAATACACAATTACAAATACAACACAACAGATACGTGGCGCCACGAACACACACAAATGATTAAATGCTTATTTAGTTGCAATTTCCATTCAATATATATGTATAATCAATATTCAATATATACAAACATTTTAAACACTCAAATATTTCTTCATAGACATACGATAATACTTAAATATGCACACTTATAAACAGACTTTTACAGTAAATTATGCAAACACAATTTCATTAAATTTTCTAAAACCAAACTTGGTTGGGGGTTTCGTAAAAATATCGGATAAATTTTCCTTGCTTTTGACATATATTATGTCAAACGTATCTTTCAGTACTAAGTCTCTAATAAAAAACAATTTTACGTCAATATGCTTGGTGCGATGATTTTCGATAGGGCTCTTCACAAAATTAATAGTGGCCATATTATCTACATATAATGAGGATCTGTGTTTCGGGTTTCTTATTACTTTTTTCTCAATACACTCATTTACGATCCTATCAAACCATAAAACCTCTTTAGCAGCATCGGTCATTGCTACGAATTCTGCCTCCATTGTGGAGAGGCTCACACATTTCTCCTTGAATGTACGCCACATAATTGGAGATTTATCGAAAAATATTATTTGGCCACCAATTGACGTTCTGTCGTCTCTGTTGGCGGCGAAGTCGGCGTCTGTGTAAGCAAAAATTTCATTTTTCTGACATGACAACTTAAGTTTCAGATCTTTTGTGGAACTAATGTAACCTAGTAATTTTAGCAACCCGTTCCAATGGAACAAACCTGGGTTATTTTGAAATTGGCTTAGTATGTTCACCGCGTAACTAATGTCAGGCCTGGTGCGGTTAGATATAAAAGATAAGCATCCGAGCAAATTCCTATAAGGGTATTTTAACATTTCTTGTATTTCGGTATTAGATTGGGGATATTGAGATTTAGAATAGACAGTACTTTTACTTATGGGAAGCGAAGCTATTGGAAAATTATATTTTTTAAATTTATTACAGACTTCTTCAATGTATGGTATTTGATGAATGACTAATGAGTTTTCCCGTTCTTCAAACTCTACTCCTAATAGTTTTTTCGTTTTCCCCAAGACTTTTAAATCGAAATACTTGCTTAGGAGGGTGATAGTATTGTTTACGATTTTTACATTTTCCCCAAATAAAACTATATCGTCCACATATAGGAGTAATACTATATCTTTATCAAAGGTGTATACACAGTTACACCAGTCCAGTTTGGTGAAACCTAAATTTATTAAAGCTTTATTTATTTCAAAAAACCACATACGGCCACTTTGGTGAAGTCCGTATAATGCTTTATCTAGTTTACAAACCAGATTTTCTTTACCTTTTACAACAAATCCGGGAGGTTGAGTCATAAACACAGTACTGTCCAAAGGGGCGTATAAGTACGCACATTTGATGTCGCATTGTACGTGAACCCATTTTTGATAGCATACTAAGACTGAATAAAATAAGCGAATAACGCCAAAATTTACAACAGGGCTGAATGTCTCATCGTAAGATTCCCCCTTAATCTGTTTAAACCCCTGTGCAACTAAACATGCTTTATAGTTGGCGATTTTTCCAACTTCATCATGTTTGATAGTAAATAGCCACCTGCAACCTATTGCTTGGGCTCCTTCAGGTAGCTTAACTAAATGCCACACTTTTCTTACGTGCATCATATTAATTTCATCATTCATTGCCTCTTCCCACAGTTCTTTTTGGGGGGATTTTATAGCTTGTTTGTAAGTTTTGGGGATAGTAACACCGGCTAGTCATGCTTCTAAATGGGTTGAACTCGAACTAGCACTTCCCTGTTGCCCCGTTACTGTTCCTTCATATGTATCCACGCCTTTAAAACTGAATATGTGTGGTTCAAAGTTAATACGATTTTCTTTACAGTACTTTTCTATGTCATTTAATGACCTCAGTCTCTTAGTTTTGTCTTTTTCATAATAGTAAATATCCACCCGGCTACCATTAGGCCTGGGAGTGGCCTTACGGATCCATGTAACATCTTTCAATGCGACATCACTCTCTCCCTCCTCTCCTGACGAGGATTCATCTGAAACTTCATCCACCCTCTCCCTTTCAGAGCTTACATCATCGTTTTTATTGTTAATGTCCAGATACCGATATGTTTCAGATTTGGTGCCCAGCACCGCTCCACTGTTATTGTTACTATCAGGAAACTCATTAAAAGATACATTTATAGTTCCAATTATTTTATCGCAATCTGGGAGCTATACCCTGTAACTTCTAGTACTTAACGTGTATCCGACTAGGATACCCTTCTTAGCTCTGGCGTCAAATTTCGATCGTAGTTGTTTCGGCACCCCAACATATGTTATAGTACCAAAAGGTTTCAAGTGTTTTACCGATGGTTCTGACCCACTGTATAGTTCAAACGGAGTTTTTGTCTGATTTTTATGACAAAGTCTGTTCCATGTATAAGTAAAATGCAAAACTGCTTCAGGCCAAAATTTTAAGTGTAGTCCGCTTTAATCTAAAATTGATCGTGCACCATTAGCTGCCGTTTGATTATAACACTCGGCACGTTCTGTTCGGGGCAGAGCCCAGTTAAGGGGGGGGGCTGCAGCCCCGGGCCCAGTGAACAAGGGGGCCCTAGATAGGGCCAAGAAAACCCAGTAAATAGAAAAAAGAAACGTAAATTTTATGTGAACCTAAAAATGGAGTGGGTTAATTATTTTAATGGAAGATAAAAGTAAAGTTAGTGCGTCCTCATTGTAAATTTTACAATCAAACTATGGCTTTTTACGATTGAAGGTATTGAGTATCTTTGTTAAACATATTCTCTGAAAAAAATTCAAAATCTAGTCTGTTTATTGAGACAAAATTTTTGCCTGAATAAACAGACTATGCGCAAAGAAGAAAGACATAGATTCTCACAGTGGCGGATCTAGGATTGGGTAAAGGGGGGGGGCGCTAACTTACTGGGTATTCAATAATTTGGGTACAGTTATCCACAGGCTCTATGAAAGGGGGGGGGGTGGACAGGTGGATCACCGCCCCGGGGCCC
Organism: Cheiracanthium punctorium; assembly: GCA_038373885.1. Taxonomy (NCBI): domain Eukaryota; kingdom Metazoa; phylum Arthropoda; class Arachnida; order Araneae; family Cheiracanthiidae; genus Cheiracanthium; species Cheiracanthium punctorium. Next base: position 160,996 of record JAWZYV010011713.1, on the reverse strand, counting down.
GTGTTTAGCTAAAGTGCGTCCGTAAATTTTTCAGAATGTGTTAAGAATTTCATTTATAGATCTGTAATTAAAATCTTTTTTTAACTAGACTAAATTTCGAATACATCCCAGATAGCACAAACTTGTCCAGAACCCTCCTAGAAGACGTCATATAGACAGGTTGACATGGCCATTAAACATCCAGGATTCGTCGGATTCTCGTCCTTTTATGTCAATATGGCACTATACGACGCCAATATGACGTCTTATAGACATAACTATGGACATGCTTTCATATTTATGGACTTAGTATGGGCAAGTCTTGGACATCAATATCTATATATGGACCTACTTAGGCCAAGTCTTTGGCATCTCCATCAATGCGTCTTGCCATTTCACTAAGGTACTATGGATTATCTGGGATCCGTCTATAAAAAAGGTCCATGCACTTCATTTGAAAGCCCACTTCATCGGAAAAACAATGTCTGAAAAAATTAATTTAAATCATACCTCTTTTTTTCCATAGTGATATCATTGTATTCTTTCTAATAATGCACCTCTTTACAAACTGTCTGTTAGTGATGCATGTATATTTTGTGAGTGCTGTTCTCCTTGAAATAGCTTGTTCTGGGGCTGTGCATTTATGATTTCTTCCTGATGATTTGCGCTTTCACTCTCACTAGACAAATTATCATTTGTCGGAATTTTCATAAAATAATCACCTATATTACGATTCATTGACCGCTTTCTTGAGGCCATAATATTTGCATTTAAATTAAATTCTACACACGAACGGAGCTAAATAGACAACAAATGAATCACACTAGCGCTTCAACAGAAAAGAACGACCAAGGGGCGAAAGCAATTTGAATGGGCTAAGATTTTGAAGCCTGCTTAGAAAGGACTACAATACTTCCAAGAAATTCTTCCACCATTCCTTAACATTTAAAACGGGTGTACTTTTGTATAAACAGTAAATGTCCGAAAACCAGGTAAGGAAAATTAGCTATAGTAATAGTATTCTTTCAAAATACCCCTGAAAATCCAAATGGCGGAACAAAAGAACCTTTAACAATGATACAGGAGATAGCCACTTGGAATTCCTAGCCCCTTGATGTATATGTTACACTCTCCCATTCCCTCACTATGTACATCCACAGACCTCAAAATACACATAGACTAGACAACCCCTATGCTTTCGCTCTGACTAAAATCATCGGAAGCTGTAGGAGGAGCGGTCAGCAGCCAAGGGGGTCCCAAAGATGACGATTGGCGAATTCACCCCTCTTCCTTCGGGGGTCACTGCGCTTTCCCCTTTCTCCAAAGCGAAAGAGTACTGATCTTTTGTTTATGAACTTGTAAACCATCTTCGGGACCAAGACCATCTGGTAGCTCTCAGCCCCTCCCACTGCGTCCGATCACTTTAGTCACAGAGAAATCATAAGGTATCCCACATCAGGTACCACATCAGTACAGAATCCGAGACGCGCACAGCATAAGACGCGCGCACAGACTGTTTATGTTTAACAGTGTATTTTTAGCTCCCCCTTTTTACGACTTTGCAGGGGGTGAATGGACATCATCGCTCAAACACTGTTCTTTTCACTTACCATAACCCATTCAAACAATTAGCTGTTCTGCGCTACCCACGTATATATGGTAAAACTAGTTTACTGATCATCCTTAAAAGAAACCGAAATGTTTCAAGGAGGAGACGAAATTTCGGGCGATTCTTTGGGACTCAAGTTTTGAAAATACCTGTAGCCTGGGAACGAAAGGGTTAAAAGACATTGATTGAGGTCAAGTCTAAAAATCAAAGTAATAAATCAAAAAAGTAAATTAAAATTTCAAAATAACCGATTTTAGACATGCAGTTTTTAACTAAGCATCAAAACTCTATTTTATCTAGTATAAATTCAGTTTCAATGGGGGGGGGCTATAGCCCCTATAGCCCCCCCCCGTAGATCCGCCTCTGGATTCTCATGAACAACTAGACATACTAGAAACTGGATTAAATAAACACTAGCTTCAAACAGCATCAATCTTCTTTCGCCTTCCATTGCATTGACAGACAATGTGCAACAGAGACTCCCAACATTTTAAATGCTACGAATAAAGTTAGCATTTATCTTCAAAAACCAGGTCTTCAATTTATTTACAGCTGTTAACTTGTTGAAAGGGTGTAATGAAAATATTGCATCCTTCAGAGATCAATTTGAGTTAAAAGAAAGATCTCAATTGCTATCTCCACATGTAGCGACTTAACCTAAGGATCAGGGTAAAAGACTGAGAAGAAAAAATTTACCAATGGTAGTCTCGAATCCAAAACAACTAGCCATGTAACTCTTCAAGGATTTGAAAAACTTAAAGTTGAAACTTTATTCGTGATAGTCGATAGATTAAATTCAGAAAGGATAAACGAATTGATGCTTATAACTCAGTATGCAGCATTTTCAATTTCATTACTAAATTAGGTCTCTAACAAATAATGAAGAATCAGTCAATAATTTTCTTGAATTTTATGAAGGAGAAGTAGATTTTGAAGCCACAAAATCTGAAGTCATTGAATTTTCACAATATTTGTTAAGCTGTAGCTTAGAAAAAAAAAAAAAATCACCGGCAGAGCCTGATTATGACCAACAGGGGCCCCAGCTATAAATTTGTTTTATTTTTCATAAAATTTTGATATATAAAAGAATATTTCAGAACAACATTTGATATTGAGGGCAATGGGCAAAGTCCCGATTTGCCCATGTGATAATAAGGCTCTGATCACCGATACATATTATTGATCATATCTTTAAAAACGAGTTAAAAGAAATTTTTCCAAATATGTTTATTGTATTACGTATTTATTTAACTCTGCTCTTTCGGCTTTGCAATTTGATATCGGTAAACTCCAAATTAGAGAGAATTCTATCTCTTTGAAGACAAAATGCAACAGAATAAGCTGCAATGTTTGGCTTTTCTGTGCTCAAAGCACGATTTAACAAGCAATCTGGATTTTTAAAGATGTAATTGAAACTTTCAGCGCGGCAAAGGCTAGGAAAAAGCCAATTTAATTTTTTTTAATCTGTAAAATATATTCATTAAAGTTTTTGATGCAATATCTTTTCCTTTGGTTGGTGTGTTAGATTCTTTTATTGTTAATATTTTTTAAAATTAATTTTTTGCAAACAGTTTCAGAGTTCATTTAAATGGTAATGAGAATCTTATTCTAATATGACCATTATAAAATTTTATCTAATGACGAACATTCATATTAAAGAAAAAGAAAAATGTGCGTGCGTGGGGGGGCCCTCCGCTACTATCACAGCCCCGGGCCCTTAAATGGGTAAACTGGGCTCTGGTTCGGGGTTGTATATATCAGTCAATTCGTGTTTTATACCGTTTTCTTCAAAATAGTTTTTAAAATCTCTATTAACAAACTCTGTTCTGTTATCGGAACGAACAGCTTTTAACTTACATTCTAAAAATCTTTCAGCTCTGGTTACATGTCTTTTAAAAATTTTAAAGGCATCAGTTTTACTTTTCATTGGATAAAGCGACGTTTTACCAGAATAGTCATCTACAATTGCTAAATAATATCGCTCTCCCCTCCTCCCTACTACTCTTGTGGGACCCCACAAATCTATGTGTAGGAGTTCTAAGGGACGCTTTGACCTGGTACGATTTAATGGTTTGAATGACACTCGTCTATGCTTATTAATTCTACATGTTTCGCAATGAAAATTATCATTTTTTAACCGGGGAAGTCCCCTTACGCAATTATTTTTTATAGTATTTTCTATTACGCTCGGACTTGCATGGGCAAAACGCCTATGCCATTTTTCCATTTCATTAAATGATACATTTGAGGATTCAAATTTTACATTCTTGGGCACTTTACTAGGAATATTTGGATACAAATGATAAATCCCGTTAAGTAGTCGGGCTGTAAATAATGTTTGTCCGTCTTTTAATATCTTTATTTTTCCCCTACCACCTTCAAATGTGGCACCCTTTGAGTCTAATCTGGGGCCTGAAATAAGATTGCGGCGTAGTTTTGAAGAATATAAAACATCACCAAAATAAAATATACGTTGCCCAAATTTCAGTTTAACTACCCCTTTCCCCTCAATGAGAAAAGTTACTCCCTGAATAGCAACAGCCATTTCCTCACCATGTAAGGGTTCATATTCAGTAAATAGACTTCTATCTTTGTAAAAGTGGTGGGAGGCAGCCGTGTCAAATACCCAGCTGCTTTGCATATCAGTTTCACTACAGTTAGCCTGTGTAGTGAAAAAAAGGGAGACTGACTTATCTGTATGAGTCCCAGGTGCAGGTTTAGATCTACCGGCTCCGTTTCCGAACCTTTCTCGGCCTCTGGCTCTGGACTGCCTGAATCGGCTGGCTTCCTGGTCATCTCTCCTCCTTTGCGGGCTTGCACTCGGCCACGAATTTAACGCCGAGGAGGGGGTCATCTTTTCGTTCCGGGCATTCGTCGGTTTCTTGCATTGGCTTTTATAGTGTCCGGGTTTTTTGCAGCAATGACAAATTATCTGAGGCTCGAACTTCGGTTGAATTTGATGAGCTTCAGCTGTCTAGCTACTTTGACGATCAGAGTCTCTTAAGCTAATACGAGATTCTTCGGCCACTAATTCCAATAAAATATCTTTAAAAATAAATTTTTCCTCGGGCCATCATAATATTATTTGCACGATGCTATCAAACTGTTCAGGCAGGAACCGCAATAGTTGAAATGATAGGTATTTTTCCTCGATAGGCTGGTTTATGGCATTCAAATGTTCAGAGATTCGTTTCAAACGGGCAGCAAATAAATCGATGCTTTCATCTGTATCAATTTTACATGAACACAGTTCGGTAAATAAGTACATATGCCTTGACCGATTATTGGGTTGAAAATGTAGTTTCAGACTTTTCCACAATGTGACTGCATCAACACAATCCTCTATTATTCGGCGATACTCGGGTTCCACATTCAAATAAATGGTTGACAGTGCAGCTCTGGATCTGGTGTCCCAGTCCTTTAATTCCTTATCAGTCACACCTTTCGTAGCGTCGACAACAGGCTTCTGTTCAGTGCCAGTCACTATACTCCACGCATTCTTCTCAATAAGCAAATATTTTATATCTGAAGCCCAATTTTCATAATTCAGGGCATTCAACTTTTCAATATTCGGTTGGAGTACTGCCATAGCCAATTTCTTCCGCCCCCCCCGTCTAAAGTAATCAACAGTCTCTAGGGCCAACAAACAATTTCAGAGTCGTGCTTGCTAAGCATTATAGGGCTGGTTCGCCCATAACCACATGTTGGGTAGTAGGCATACTACCCTTCTAAAACTGACTAATACTTAAGCAGAGTGTGCTGGCAGGTTTGAAAAAAGACAAAGTTTTAAAATCAAATTAAATTTATTTAACTTATAACACATATTGATTAAGTTGAACTTAAAAAAAGAATTAATCAGCTCCAGTACTAAAACTATCGGATCCAGTACTAAATGTACACGAAAAATCATCGTAACAATACGGGCTCATGTCGAGCCACCGAGAAAATACATGCCAAGCGCCGCACGACCAGTAAACGCATACCTCGTTCACCTGTGATAAACGCCGCCTCTTATACAACATCGCGGAGGGATACTCAGCCGAATAACTTTTGCCATGACGTCACAACCCGGCGCGGCACGGAGAGAAAGAAGCAAATGCGAACTGCCGAAGGATTACGCAATACAGCTGCGGGCGAGCGAGCGGGAAGACTAAACATCGCGTAAGTGGCGGAGAAAGAAGCAACTAGGCTAACATGAACCACTAAATCTTTCTGCCCTCAAAATCACTCAAAGTTGAAATTTTCCCTATTTTTATTGAGCTTGCGCGATCGGAAGATATTCCCTAAACACAGTCATTTTTCATTATTATTATTATTAAACAGTACAATCTATCAATATTCTTACATATAGCGATAAAAAATATATATAATAATTTTTTTTTAATTTCAGAAAAAATCGGAAATTTTCAATTTTTTTAAATTTTTAGACGGTTTGCACGATTGGAAGATAAAGTCCGATTTGAATAATTTTTTTTTTTTTTTGTTGTTTTTCTTGTATTCACCAATTACAACTTTTCCGCACTATAGCGACTCGAAAATATCAATTTGACTTTTTTCGCTCCACCCTAATTTGTAAGTCTGATTATTTGAGTGCTACTGTGAATTACTATTTTTTGCAACAGCAACTTTGTTCTACATGTTAAGTTCTTGTTCTTTTATTATGTTTGATAACTTTAATAGTGCCAGTATGAGCAATATGTAATATGGCATATGTGTCTTGCCACTAAGTCCTTTAAGATGTGATGATCATTAGAGATCTGTGCTTTTTTCATTTCCCATTTTAGTAAAAAGCCATTTTTACAATCCCCAAATTAATTCTCCTTAATTCGACGAATCACACACACATAAGCAGTAAGTAAAAAACTTGGGTTCTTGGCAATTTTCTGACAACGCAAATAAAAATTAACTTTCTTTTGGGGGTTTGCACCAAAAGTATTGCTTGTAATAGTGATACTACAAATGGTACCATGACAGCCCTTGCCTTTTTACCCTTGTGTATATCGTCGAGGTAAAGTGGATTAAATTTAAATTTAGATGCTCATAAACTTTTGTGCTTTTCATAAAATTTGAAATAATTTTTGCAGTGAGTGTTTAAATATTTGAAAATTATTTACTAAACATGCTTAATTCTGCTAGTACCAGTGGCAGTGCCACTGTGTGAGTTTTTCAAACACTTCATTTATCACAATGTTGCCAACGTTAAATGGCAAAAATGTGACTACATTCTTCGACTAGTTGGTGGAAATCTCATCTTTGGCATCATGGACTGATGCACAGGCCATCTCAGTCGCCAGGTTAAAATTAGAGGGATTGGCATTACAGTTTTACACCTCTACGTTAAAAGAAGTTACTTTTGAGACCCTAAAAGAATTTAGAGCACGTTTTGAAAATCATTTTGTGGAAATTTAGTAATTTCGCTCAAGATTTCTCTAATCTTACTTCATGTAAACAAAACATAAGCGAGTCAGTCAGAGACTATGCTATTAGGTTAGAGGGGATTGCTCAAAAGGCTCTTAGATCTTCAGTGGGTGTTTAAATTCCTAAGGGGTTTTGTGATAACATGCTTCTCTCTCAATTCAAGGCAGCGTTAGCTGCTAACATTTGTGCTCAGGTTGTAATTGTGGCCCCAAAGACGTTCCAAGAAGCTACAGATTTAGCAAAACGTGTAAAGCTGTCTCTTAAGTCATACACATCTGATAGTGCACAACCAACTGCAGCTGATAATGAGATAGTACAACTTGTTCAGTCTGCTATGGATCAATAACTAAGTCATCGGAGCTTTTAACTCACCAAATTGAAAAATGAAATTGCAAATTGCATCCGTACAGGGTCAGTAAAATTCTTTGCCACAAAGGCCTACGTATGCACCTCAGTCGCAATGTTCAATTGTATGTTATTACTGCAGAAAAGTAGGTCGCAAAAGTCACGTCTGGAAAAAAACAAAAAACATAGGCAAAACAAAGCAATTAATTAACAGCCCCCAAAAAGTTTTAAATTACGTTGTACATAATTAAAATTTAACCAGGAATGAATTTAATTTTTAAAAAAGTCCTTAGTAAAGAATGTATAGATGCCAGGGTTGGGCGGTATTTACCGTCTGATGGTATTTACCGGTTTTTACTACGGTTTTTACCGTCTTTGGAAAAACATGTTTTTACCAGGGTTTTTACAACCTTTGAGAAAAACTTATTAGTTTGACTATTTTTTGTCACTTTTTTGAAGATTTATCTCTCCACCAATGGCTGAGAGGTTCTGCTCTCGAAATGGGGGTGGGAGGTCCCAGGTTCCTGCCTGTTAATCTAGCTGTTTGGAGTTTTCCGTTTTTTTTTTTTCAGAAACCACACATAAATACTGGCTAGGATCCCTTAGAAATAGGAAGGTATTCCCCTATAGGACTGGGACCCTAGTGCAGTCAATCGGCCTTAATCCACAAGCAAACAATGAAGATTATCTGCTATTTTTTCATTTTCTCAGGGATAAAAGTTCAGGACATTTAATATCACTATTTCCATTTCCATATAACAATATTCACCTAATCCAGTGTCTGATTTGGTAAGTAAAAGAATGCTATGTGAAAATAGTTCATTTTGAGGAATATAATAAACACAGAAAACTTTCATCCATGTTTTCATCTTACAAGAATTCAAATTTATAGATAATGTACATTTATCGTTATGAAACTTATTAAAACTATTATTATGAGAAGGCACATTACAATATTTATTACAATTATGTAATGCAGGCTAGTTTAATAATTTTTACTTAAAGGAAAATTGTAAATATACTTTTATTACACTGAACTTATCTTAACCATTTTAATGAAAACCAAATGCTTACAAATATTACTTATTACATAATGTAGTTTGCACAATCACATAATGTAGTTTGCATTATCAAGATGTCCTGATGATGATATATCTACATCAATTACATGAAAATACAGTTTTATAAATAGCATTAATATACAGTTTATAACTCAGGGAGTTTTTTGTATTATTAGGTTTTTACCCCTTTTTTCCAGGTTTTTACCGGTAAAAACCAGTTTTTACTGGTAAAAAGCCAACCCTGATAGATGCACATACCACACAAAAAAAAATTAATTAAAATACATAAGGTGGAAACACCACGTATTCCATTTGTAGTATCGTTACTATGAGCAATACTTTCAGTGCGAACCCCCAAAAGAAAGTTAATTTTTATTTGCATTGTGAGAAAATTGCAAAACCCCAAGTTTTTAACGTACTGCCCATGTGTGTGTGATTCATCAAAAATAAGGAACATTAAAATTGGGATTGTAAAAATGGCACTTTATTAACAAGCTTAAAAGTTTTTAAAAAAAAAAAGCATAGATCTAATGATCATCACATCTTAAAGGACTTAGCGGCAAAACACATATGCATGTTCCATATCGTTCATACTGGCATTATTAAAGTTATCAGACAAAATAAAAGAACAAGAACTTACCATGTAGAACAAAGTTGCTGTTGAAAAAAATTAGTAATTGACAGTGGCACTCAAATAATTAGGCTTACACATATTAAGTTGGATAAGAAAAAAGGTTGGCCTTACAAAGCTGTGATTCTCTTGTCTGTATTGAAATGCAGAAATTGTGTATATCGCTATCGTTTCTAAAATACTTTCAACCACATAGGCACCGATCATATGTGGGTGTAATCAAGGGGTTTTAGAGAAATTATTTAAATCACATAATTTAATGCTTTTGTTATTTAACTAATTTTTTGCTGAATTATTCTTTCTAGTTTTATCAATTTATTTTCAGAAATTTCAGCCAGATCTTATTACCAACTCAACATCAGATGATTGTATCATTGCCTGCTGGATATTCCTGCAATTCTGATCACAATCCATTCCCGTTTTCTGCTGCTTATATCAAAAGTTTTGTGAATACAGTATGTTATATTCAGTACTTAATCCCTTATTGTTATTATTATTATTTTAGTTTCAAAAACGTTTTGTTATTAATTTACTGTGAATTGATGAAAAATGTCATTAATTTTAGGTTGAAGTATTTCAGTCCTTACAAAAACCAAAAAAATTAACCGTTATAGGTAGTGATGGAAAGCTGTATCCAGTCATGTGTAAACCAAAGGTAAGATACAGTACTCGACTAAACAAAGCACACATAAACAAATTGTTTTTTTGAGTGTGCTGGATTCTAATTGACATATAAATAGATGAAGTAATTTGATTTACTTTTATCAGTGTTCTCTGTTATTTCGTAGTAATTTTTTCTTAAGGGTTATCTACATATTCAAGCAGACAAAATAAGTTTAAAAAGTTCAACAACACTTGTAATGAATATTATAATGACTCCGTGAATTATCAACAATTCATGAATGTAATGAATCAGTGTAATGATTATTATAGTGACTCCGTTATTTATCAACAAGACTGGTTTTGACATCATATTTGAAACATTTTGTAAAACTGATAATATTTAGTTGTACTAAAAATTTAAGTTAACAGAATCTTACTGAATTCTAAGTATTATGATATATGAATTTTAACCCTCCAAGCGGCTGAGACGTAAAATCCCGTCAACTGCATTCCAGTTTTCACTGCAATGCATCTATAACTTAAATTATTTAAAAAAGTCAGGTATCATAAAATATGTTCCGATATTGAAGCTTGCATGGAATTCGGGAACTTGATTTTTAATAATTACAAATCTTCTTATCAAAATTTTATTTTTTGTATTATTTTAAAGCTACATGAAAATTTTACCGTAAAAACAACTTTACATTATTTGCCCATTTCCAGGACGCTCAGAGGGTTAATCAACCGTCCTAGTTGTACTAAGTAAATAATTGGATTTTTTTTGGGTGTACAATAGTTTGTTACTTCCTTGTACGAAGTATAAGGAAGTAATGTGACAGTGAAAAATTTCGTCAGCCATATTTTGACTTCCTCTAAATTTACTTTTAAGAATTTTTACGAAAAGTCGTTTCGTAAAGTCGAAAAGTCGTTTCTCAAACTCATTTCTCAAAGTTAGTCGTAGAATGTTGAATTTTCATATATATGATTGTTGTAACATCTAGTTGTGTATCTCAATTTTTGGTTCCATTCTATTGAAGAGTTTACCTACAGGACCACCCAAAAGAATTTCAACGCATTATTGTCTGCGGATATCTTCATCTATTACGTCTGTAGTCATTCATTGTTTGGTCCATTCCCAAAATCTCACCATTTGTCATCGAAGCAAGTTCTGCAAAAATATCGCCAAATTTGGCACCAAAACCAAAATCTTGTAAACTATCTCAAGCTTGTCGGCTTTTGGCGAAGTATCGCCAAATTAAGTGTCAAAAACAAATCTTTCTTTATGGGGATTTAAAATTTTTTTTTTCAAGGTCAACTAAAAAAGGAAATATTTGGCTAGAAATCACTAAACCTTAATATTACTGCAGTATTTTATCTCTTTCAAACAAAATAAGTTTTTAGATGAAGTCTGCCGAAGATATTTTTGATTTAATAGACATGCAAGGAAGTCATCTGTTGTCTACATCAGATATTTTTTAACGAGTTTTTAAACAGGGCATTCATCCCTTGTGATAAAACTTTCATTAAAGTTAGCATCCCAAATGAGGACTTAGGCATAGAATCCAACAGTTTTATTTGAAAATTTCTTGTAAACATCGATAAAGTTAAAAACAGCAGTTTTAATTCTTTTTTTGAAGTTTTAACCTACATTTGTATAAACTTCATTTAAGTAATATTTAGTATTTGTCCTTTGTCAATCTTTTGAATTTTCATGATAATTTAGCCAATTCTTGATTTCTAATAAAAGTTTTATTACCCGCTAAACGTTCCAAAATATATACAGTAGCATAGCAACTATTAAGAACTGTCTTAGTGTCATAAACAATGTCATTTCTGACGAAAGGAAGAAAACAAGATTTGTGTGTATTGGCAATGGAACTCAAAGATGGTGTTGTGGAAGACAATAAAATTCCTATACTATGGGAGAAAATAATAAGTGGTGTGTTATTTAAAACGGATTCAGAATTTGTTAAGGGAATGCTGGAGAGCATAATTGAAGAAAGAAAGGATTCTGAACAGAAGCAAAAGAACAAGCTTACCTGTCAGATCTACTGGATTTTTCAGGTGACGTTAGCTTTTGGTGGTTTCTCTTGATTTTACATTAAAATCTCCTAGTTTTCTGACATTTTAAAGCTTTAATAGTCAAAATATTTATTTTCCTACTAATTCTGAAAGATTACTGCTATCAGGGTATATTCATTCAATATGGACCAATGTACAATAGTATTTTGTTCCTGTATAAAAAGATTTGTGTTTATGTTGATTACTCATTTGTGAAGAATTCTTGGAAATTTCAAAATTTTACCCTTTTTTCCCTCTAAAAAGCATAATTTTGTAAATTTTTGAGTGTTTTAAGAAAAAAACTTTTCAAGGCCCACTGAAGAAATAGTGAAGTTTTATTCATTTCATGTTAAAAGAATTCTTTTATTTCTGAGATCTCCCTGAAGAAAAAGAGGAATGGCAGGAAATATACTATCAAAATTATAAGGTAATAATAATAAATATATAGTTGCATAAATTAAATTCACAACAAAAACTTCTGGATTTCAGGACTTCCCCTACTGTATCTTTCAGGATTTCCCTACATTCATCATTAATCTCTCCTCTTTCTGTAATGCTTTAAATGTTCTTGAAACTGAATTTTTTTATTAATGTGAAAGGAGAATCTGTAATATATGTTTTCAATAATAATTTTTTTAAACTGCAGGATGATCTAAGAAAGGATTGTCGCTTAATGGAATTCAACAATTTAGTGAACAGATATTTAAAAAGTGATCCTGAAGCTAGAAGGCGCCAGTTATATATTAGAACTTATGTAAGTAACGAATTGTTATTTTATTTGCTCAATTTCTTTTATTTTTAAAATTCAGAATTTTGTTTAAAATTCCTATCATCTGCTGATAAATATTTCTGCAACAGTTTTAATTAAAATATTGTTTAAAAAATTTATTTGTATTTAATAAAAAGTATATTTTCTTCTATTTCTAGTTACATATATATTTTAATTTTTTTAGATGTGTAAAATATTAAGTTTTTTTTTTTTAAAGTAGTTATAATAAAACAACATTTTTTTACATTTATTTTGTAGACTGTAGTTCCTTTAAATGAAGAATGTGGTCTTATTGAATGGGTTCCAAATCTTTCTGGGCTACGAAACATTTTGTCCAAGTTGTATAGAATGAAGAAATTGTTTGTTTCTGGACGAGAAATTCGTGCCATGATGCCTGCAAAAACTGCTACTTTTGAGTTAGTCAAAATTCTTCTCAATGCCTAATCTTGCTTTTAATAGTTTTTAAACACATTAATCATTGGTTTCATTTCAAAAAACAATTTTTTTTTTTTTTTTTTTTTTTTTTTTTTTGTAATTATAAAAACATGGATCAGTTTACTTTTATGTATTGAGTAATATATATGAGTAATTTTAAAAGGTATTACCACATAAAAACTGTTAAAATATATTTCAGCCAAATGGCTGAAATATATTTTAACAGATTTATGTGTGGCAATACCTTTTTAAATGTTTTGATCTTCTAATATATGAAAATAAAATGTACTTACTCATTATCCTGGCAATCTGCCAAGACGAATGATTTTTCACAAAGATAAATGCCAGACACATGAAATTATTGATGATTCAAAATTCTATTGGTAACAGTTTGCTAGCACATTTGACGAAAAAATAGTTTGGGGAGAATGACCACCTGTATAATATGTAAGTACCGAATAAAAATATACAAAATCTTAACTGCATTAAAAAATTATTTTTTTATCATAAGTGTATTTGGACTAAGTATTTTTATAAGATATCAGTAATTACACTTGATAAATTTTGTTTCTAATATAAAGTCAGCTTACATTCCACTAAGTCTGAAAAATCCACACTTAGAAGGAATTTAAGCCTAAGCTGTGTACTGTATTTTTAATACAGTTCTGTAATAACTATAATACATTAAATGTGATATATGTGCACACACACACACACACAATTATGGTGGTAGTTAACCATCTGGTAAAGCATCAAACTTCAGATCGAAGTACAATAGACTCCCTCTTAATTGCCTAAATGGGACTGGGGGTAAGTTCGCTAAGTGAAATGCCGGTTAAAGTGGAGAATGGAAAGAAATACTCTCTTATTGATGGTATGCTGTATAATGCACTATAATAATCCACTAAAATAAATGTTAATATATTACAACAGTTTTGTATACCATTAGGAGGAAAGTTATAAATAAAAAGAATTTTTTATTTGCTCAGACTGGAACTTTGATGACTTACAGCATAGATTTGCCATTTTTTAAAAAGCATCACATCGATGGAGGAAACTGATGCTTGTATTTTAAGCATGAAATAAAAAATTTATAATTACAAAATCTTCAATTTTTTAAAATTTATTAAAACTTATTACTATTATTGTTTTTGTATTTAAATCAATTATGGCCAGTTAAAGCGGAGATGTGGTTAAGTGGGAGTCTGCTGAACTCAGTTTGGACTCCAGGCTAATCTACTATATTAAATGCACTGTATATATCTAAAAGTAAAACATCAGATTATTATGCATGATTTATAAAGAAGTATAACTAGAAAAATGAACTAAATTAAACTGAACATAGATGTACTTTGTCACAAAGAAATAGCACATGAAAAAATACTGTAGCCTTGGTTTGCATCATGCACGACTAATGTTAAAAAATCAGTTTAAATTTTTTTAACAAAGGTAAGGGCTATAGCAGTTCATCATGTTCCAGTAGATAACTCTTTCACATAAAAAGTTTTAAAATAAGAATTCATTTGACAATATCCAGTTATAAACAAGTCTGGCAATACATGGAGCCTTCTACTAACCAAATTGTGAAGTCCTCTAGTTGCAGTGTATTGTGGTTTAGCTATGATAGACTCTTTGTGTGTCATTATCTATTTAAGCAGTTTTGTAATGTGTTCCACTAAGAGCAGATGCTTGGGTAGAGGAAATTTTAAATGAATTCCCCAAAGGAGTTTTGGGTAAATTTTATATATTAATCATTTAGTTAGCACTGGATTTGGAATAAAATAGGTGTTTTAAAATCATAACATACCTTGGTGGCACTGGGTAGTCAAATACTGAACACTTTTATTACCGTTGGCTTAGAGTTTGACTGGGATGGTCAACTTGTGAATCAAGTAATATTAATTAGTTTCAGTAGTTGACTGCCAGGTCAACAAGGAGGTTTAACTTATGGAGGTGCCCATGCTGCACTGTGCAGTGCTAGGAAAGTGAAGCCTGCCACGCCCCCCTCATTCTCTCAGAAGATTGAAGAATGCATAGAGATGCATTAAAAAACGAGTTCTGAAAAGTCTTAATTTTAAAAAAATTAAAAGTTACTAACCAGTTTTTTAAAATCCATTTTACGTTTATGGAAGATTATTTACACGTATTAACTTGTTTTTTATTGCATAATTTCAAACTTATTTTTGTGCGTTGCATTTTAAACATCAAGTAAAACAAAAAATAGTTACTCTTACTATACTTTACTATACTTTGCAAAACTGGTTATATTTTTTCATGATAATAGTTTTATTATAAATAAAAATTGCTTTATATATTTCTAGGAAGGCATTTTTGTTGTTACATGGGTAAAAATCAGTTTAATTTTTATTTCACATCAGCCTTAATTATTAAATTGCTCACATTATATTAACAATACCTTTAAGTCATATTACAGGTATTAGAAGTAAGAATGCAATTTCAACTATGTTATGATTTTTAAGTATGTTAAGAAATTGTACTCTTGAAAAGTCATAAAAGCAACAAGAAAATTGCAATGATTTGCTTTCAAATGGTCAGATATAGAAATAGTATAAAGGAGTTAAAAAAGAGAAGGTCTGTGAGAAATGTATTCAATGTTCCTAAACTGCATAATTCAATTCCTTTTTTTAAGTATGCCTAAGTAACTTTACAGGGTGGTCACAGATAGGGAAAATATGGAAATGTCAGGGAGTTTCATCAATCTGGGAAATCTGCCATCAGTTGCTTCAATTTTTATTTACTGCCATTATATTGAGTGATTCATTACTGCAGGAGTGGAAAATTCTTGGAAATTTTGAGTTTTGCATCAAAAACTTCATTTTATCTCTGAAATTACCAAAAAAGGGAGAAAACCCCCCCCCCCATGATAGACTTCATAAAATGCAGAATTGTTTTTTTTTTTTTTTTTTTTTTTTTTTTTCTCCCCTTATCATTTAAAAAATTGCATCATAATAAGATTTATACTCAAGCATTCCAATTTCAATCTTTTTCCAGCCTTCTTCTGAATGTTGATTTTTTCTTTTCATTTATTTAAATCTACTATACCATCAGTTTAAAAATTGATTTATATTTTATAATGCTATTTTTAATTACTTACAGATTAATTATTTTAAAATCAGGGTGCATTCGCCTCCTTAAAAATTCTTAAAAATAAATTTTCCAAGGTGCTTAAACTACTTGGAAAAGAAAAATTCTTCTTAGAAATTCCTTTAGTTCAGACATGAAAGACTTTCATGAAAATGCGGAGATATTCTTAAGTTGAATTTTTAATGTTACTGATGTTATTTTAAAAATATGTTAATATCTTCATGGGGGAAGGGCACTGATTGAACTTATTGCTCAGAGTTTCCTCTGATATTTTTAATGTGCCCCGGAAATCTGATAATTAGAAAAAAATCTTGGAAATTTAATTCATTTATTTGCCAGGAGAGGACAGCTTGCGTCACTGAATGTGTCGCTTAGAGCTACATATACGTCCTTTCCGGAATTTCCCGCTACAATTTGAAACCTCATCAGAAGGTGAGGGGACTTCCGAATATTGGCACCCCTCAGAAACTGCTAGCGACCGCTGAGAGAACTTTCGGAACCACGGATTTAACGTGCACGTACACCGCATGTACACGGTGGTCTTTAGTGGTACGCCGGTATCGAACCCACAACCTTCCGGTTACGAGTCCAACGCCTTAACCACTGGGCTACCACGGCCCTTTGAAAATTTAATTCGATGAAATCTTGAATATCGTTCTGTATTGTTAAGGACTGAAATATTCCTAGTCAAGGCTTAAATTCTAGCAAAAGATATGCAGGAGCCCTAATAACATAACAGTTTATAAATAACACAGAAAGCTAAGAGATCTTATACAGATTATGTCCTGTTTATAGTCATTTGTGGAATCAAAAATAGCACTCGCAGACAAAGGTCCACAAATAAAAGACGTTCACAGTGTTAAAGGGTCTGAAAGTACAAACATTTAAAACTTTGCACATGTAAGAATCGGGAGTTTTTTTCACCATTTGCAGACTCGAGAATCTGTATGTTCTTAGCAATTCGCAGACCAGAAATGTCCTTGACTTTTGAAAAATTTCCAAAAGTCTCAAGTTTGAGGCGTTCGTGGACCTGAAGGTAAGAATTTTTATACATTAAGCTTTCTGTAAAATTTATCAGTTTTCTAATTCTATGCCACCTTGCAACAACTTAGCAATTATTTAAGCGAAGAAAAGCTTAGAACTGATATTTATGATGTGTTAGCTATTCCCATTGTATAAGAATTAAAATCGCTACAAATGACCATCATCAAATTTTTTAGCTGGAAAAACTGCACAGAAAATTATGCTCCCACATTCCAACTTTGATTTTTACCATCCTTCTTGTCAATGACAATTTTTCGAATTTAAATCTCCAATATATAGGATTAAAAATATATCACTATTTTACGTTTATATTTTTAATTTTTTTAGAAATTTGTGATATTAAAATATAGTTACAAATTTTGCAAATTAGAGCTCTTTTTAGAGATCAAATGTTCCTCAAGTATCCACAAGTGTTTGTGAAAGATTTATTGACAATAGTTTACTAAAATTGTAGCATGCTATTTCTCTTATTTAAAGTAGATGAGTTATATAGCAAAATTTGTTAATATAATATTAATTAAAATTAGCAAGTATATTAATTATATGTAATGGATTTTTGTTCTCAAAAGGGCCATTTTCACAATCTACATATGTATCTCAAAATTCATTCCTTTTATTCCAAAAAGTTTGATTTTTGTTCTACGACGCATTTGTTAAAACAGTAGATTTTTCCTCGATTTCATTTCCCGCAATTTTTTGCTAGATTTCTTCTGAAACCTCATCTACAGTGCAAGCCTTATGACTAATCAGTGCTTGCTGATGTAATTGCAATTGTTAAATTTTCTTCTTTGTAAATGCCCAGTGTGCCATTAAATCCACATGATATCAAAGAATATTTGCAGTTGCTTATAGCAAAGGCATTTTTCCATTGTCATTTACTATAAGAGCCCCTTTTAGTCTACTTTTAACTCCTGGTCTCAAACCACCAGCCATGCATGACAACAAAACAAACTGGCAGGAAAAAGCAGTCTCGCTGTGGCCTAGTCACTAATCTATAGTACGTTCGCCGAGTCGAGATAACAAAACTAAACAATTGCACATGCAAACTGGCGATGAGTAAACACCTGGCATTTTGCCAAATTGCCAAACAGTGTGTGAATTTCTGCTTTCATCCATTTACGCTGTTTGGAAAGAAATCACTAGTAGTTAAGACACTAACAGGGAAATATTTAACATAATGGGGAAATGTCAGGGAACAAGAATATGAAAAATTTGTGACCACCCTGCTTTAGTCAAGTTTTTGTATTCATTTCATGTGTCAAATATATATGCTAGTACTCTCTTACTGACATTTTTGCCATGCATGACGGATTTTTAACAAAATGGCCCGGCAAAAGCTTAAATGATATGTGTGTTCAAGTACTAATGCTAAAGATGGTTAACTACTTATTCTGCTTGTTTAATTTTTTAATAACAATTACAGTGTGAAGCAAATATTGTTATCATTTTTATTGTTAATACATGTAGCACAGTTTGTAAAACAGTCACCCAACAAATTCAGCCCTAAACAATCTATAAGCACTAAAAAAAAAGGAAACAAAGCACCTTTAAATGGTCAACTGCTGGTACCCTTACCTTATATTTTATTTTAATAAAAAGGATTAATATTTTTCCCCTTCAATTTCAGGCAAAAACTTAATATTTTCAAGACTAAATTCTTGCCAAGGTTTCCTCCTGTCTTTCATGACTGGTTTTTAATAACATTTCCAGATCCTACAGCATGGTTAGTAAATGATTTTTGTTGATAGCTGCTGATATATTTCTCTTTATTTATTTATTTTTAGATTTGGTTGATTTATTACAGTTGAAATTTTCAATTTGCATTTAAAGAGATAAATAAGTGCTTCCTTTATTAATGCAGTTCTTCAATAACATAAAGAAAATACTGTTCCCTCTGGCCAGATGTATCCCAAGGCAAATATAAAAATTTGGTAGAGCAAAGCAAAATGAAAATAGCTTTGTTTCTCAAAATATTATTCTTGGATATCAAGATAATTAAACCATTATTGTTTGCATCGGTGAGGTATTGGCCATGTGCTTTGTCCAGATTTCTGTGCAGACCTCTGTTCACAGCTTCTTGAATTCTTGGTACTATACCATTATGATGTCTCTTGAAGGTGTGCAAAGAAAGAAAAAGAAGCTTTTTGAGAAGAGGAAGAAGTCATAAGCCCAAATAATGCTCCTTGTGAATAAATAAAGTTAAGAGATTTATTTATTTTTTTTTTCTTTCTGAAAATTGGTTCATACCACTAAAAAGCTATTTTATTTGTGTGGTGTTGTCACTATAATATCACTTTTCTTTGGTTAATAATTAATTTAATTTACCTCCACCCAGAACGTTTTAGTAATTTAAGATCTTTCTAGTTAAAAATTTAAATAACCACTGTGTAATTTCTTACTTTTGGGGGGCTGTTAATTATTTATTTTGTTTTGGCAGTGTAAGGTTTTCCCTTTTGTTTACCTTTTTTTTTGTGATTAAATTTTCTCTTCACCGGCCGTTTTTGCCTTCAGGATGTTTAAAATTAATGTTCACCTTTTAATTGCCGTTCTGTGGGTAATCAGCACTTTGAAATATAGTGGCTATACTTCATATCTCCCTTTTCATTAAAGTTGTTTTGATGGGATTTTTTTTATTTTAAATTAATTTTCGTAACTTCCCGTAATCCTGCTTTTCCTTTTTTTTATTATTACTTTATTTCTCCGGTTAGGCATCTTCCTGTGAATTTTCAATAATTTTTTTCATCTTTTAAGTTTTGCTTACAATTTCATGCTATTGCATCATTTTCTGTGCCTGTTGCATCAGATCTCAGAAAGGACGCTATCTTTCCCGCGCTTTTCCTCCGAAATTGTTCTAGAAGCTTCTTTTTCCCCCCTCTTGCGGTCCAGATCGGACTATCCCGGAATGACTTTAGGTGCACTCTCTGCTCTGATTGGCTGAGGGTAGCGGTTCCGGAGTGAGGAGGAGAGGCAAGCGCGCGATTTTTGGGCAGTTACGCTTGGAGATGCCGACGATGTAGGTGCATCTTGTGGCTCTAGGAGCAAAACTTCGTGACTTGATAACCCCAAGCCTGGGTGACCAAGACCGACATCGATAATGTTGCCTTAAGCAACAAGTTTCTAAAAAAAAAAAAAAAAAAAAAAGGCAACGATGGATCCTGTATAATTATTAAATTTTTTGGGTGAAGGAGCACCCCAACGCCAGCCCAGTCCTGCCTAATGCCACATCTGAGATGAAGATCGGCTAGATTCAACCACCAGTATGCCCCGCCGAAGGAGATGCTGAATTAGTGATATTGCCTCCCACTTACCCCCGGAGCAGGAACTATCAGCAAGCCTAAATTTCGGAGCATGGATTTGCCGTTCCGGCACTTGTGCTGACGGTACTTCTAGATGTCACCCTGATCCCAAGCCACCGATGGTTTCTGCGCGCCTGCAAATGGTGAGATTTTTCCATTTTTATTGCATTTTTGCAAGCATCCCGGCCGTCATCTTCAACCACATGGGACTGTCGCTGGGACGATCCACAGGAGTCAAAGATGACTGACAAACACGGAGGAGAGCGGTGCTGACGTGGGCGTGCTACCGCGCCATTTTTTTTTTCTCCCCTTTAAAATTTTTTCTTAAATGTACCCCCCCCCCTTTTTTTCCTTTTACATGTGTTAGGTGTCATTTTGTTTTTTTTCTTTTGAGCCTATATTTTTTTTTTTGTTTAAATTTCTTTTGACCATCGGTCTTTCAAAAAAAAATTATAAAATAGGGATTGAATGTATTTGTTGAAATGTACCATTCTGTAAAGCGTTAATTCCCATACAAGAGTAGCATCTAAGCTTAAATTTTGTAAATTGTGGATTTTAAGCAAAACATGATTTTCTACTGAATTTAAATTTTTGGTTTGCAACCATGGGTACCCAGGGGTTATACATTTTTATCTTTTACCAACATCTATGAGTGCTACCTGATCTCTTTTGCAGCACTGGAGCAGGTGTTAATTTGATCAAAATCTTTTGTAATTGTTTTATTTAAGCTGTGAGTTGTGCCATAGAAATGTGTGTAAATTTTCACCTTTTATTTCACGGTTCATTGTTATTTGCTGCTGAGACTTGCTTAAATTGTTAAGGTGTTCATTGTGCTGCATATTAAGTTTAAATATTTTTTTTTACTTGATCTAATATGTTAATTGGTTAAATAAAATGTTTCAATCCCATCCTTTTGGTTCTCTTTACTTTGACAACGAATCAACACTAAGGGCGGCAAGAGAAAAATCCTGGGTTATTGTCATCATTCAAAACAACGCATTACTGATTTGTTATCCTTTTTTTTAGCTGTGAAATTTAATTGTGGTGTTCCAAATAGGAACAACACTACAAAATGGTGCCGTGAAGGCCCTTGCCCTTTTACCCTTGTGTGTGTTGTCGAAGTAAACCGAACTAAAATTTTGACATTCATAAATGTACTTTTCAGTATCTTCTAAAATTTTGCAGTGAGTGTTAGGAATATTTTTTTTAAGTCATGCCAAATTCGAGTGGTAACAGTGGCAATGCCACTGCCTTTCCAAATCCCTCTTTCATTAGTATGTTACCTAATTTAAATGGTAACAATGTCACAACCTTTTTCGATTACCTGGTGCAGATAGCACCGTTGGCGTCGTGGACTGACGCACAGTCCATCGCAGTGGCGAAGTTGAAACTTGAGGGCTCAGCTCTTCAATTCTATGCCTCCACTTTGAAAGAGGTTACTTTTGAGTCCCTGCAGGAATTTAGGGCACGTTTTGAGGGCCATTTTGCAGAGTCAAGTGACGTAGCTCAACAAATAGCGAACCTTACAAACTGCAAACAAAATTTAAACGAAACTGTAAGGGACTTTGCTACCAGGCTAGAGGGTATCGCGCAAAAGGCTCTTAAGTCTTCAGCTGGGGAAGAAATTCCAAAACGTTTTAGTGACAACATGCTTCTCTCGCAATTCAAGGCAGGGTTAGCCGCAAACATTCGTGCTCAAGTAGTGATAGCGGACCCAAAAACATTTCAGGAGGCCACCGAATTGGCCAAACGTGTTGAGCGGGCACTTCAATCTTATGCCTCGGACATCAATGTAGTTAGTGCAAGACCTACCACTAGCGACAGTGAGTTAGCGCAGATTTTTCGATCCACTACGGATCAGTATACAAAATCATTGGAGCTTTTGACTAAACAAATGGAAGAAATGAAGGTGCAAATTGCATCATTACAGGGCCAACGGAATTCTTTGCCACATAGGCCTTATGCTCCACAATCTCAGCGTTCAGTTGTCTGCTATTATTGCAGAAAAGTGGGTCATATTAGTCGGGTCTGTAGAAAAAAGGAGCGAGATATGGCAGCACAAGCTTCTGCTAATGCAAATCAGAGCCCGTCTACTTCAAATCAAGGGCAAGCTCAGAGTACAAGTGATGAATCCAGTAGGCACCCAAACTAATTGAGGGGGGAGTTTGTACCGGATCGCAACACTCCATGAGTCCCCGTGTAGATCCATTCATTGATATGTCCCTTTTGCCAGCTAATTTACCTATAATTTGTGTCAAAATTGAAGATATTTCACTTCGTGCTCTCATAGACAGTGGAGCTGCAGTAAATGTAATTTCCAGCCATGTAGCTGATGTTTTGAAAGATGCTAAGGAATTAAATTGTCCAAATTTTCAACTTAGAGCTCTAACCGGTGTAGATATCAATACTGAAAAATTAATCGCTACCAATTTATTTATTTCTGATAAGTTTTTTGATTGTAAATTTTTAGTTGCTCGTGGTATTTTATCTCCAAATTTTGATCTTATAATTGGATTAGACTTTTTAGTAAAAGCTGGCTTTACTTTAAATTGTCATGACTGTCTCTTAAGTAATAAGGATGTGTGTGTCAGCTGGCGGCATGAGCAGCCTGAAAATACTCAGTTATCTGTCCCAGTGACGAGTACTGAACCTTGTCAAGTGTCCTCTCTTTCTCTTTTCGGAAGCCTACCAAT
This sequence comes from Cheiracanthium punctorium, assembly GCA_038373885.1. NCBI lineage: Eukaryota > Metazoa > Arthropoda > Arachnida > Araneae > Cheiracanthiidae > Cheiracanthium > Cheiracanthium punctorium. Next base: position 137,947 of record JAWZYV010011713.1, on the reverse strand, counting down.
AAGAGTTACTGTGCCGCCTTTTTCTCAAAAACTTTTTCATGTAAATGTAAATAATGTTGACTCTTCGTTTATTGGCCAAGACATTTTGTTAGAACCTAATCCTAATTTAAATTTTGATTCGTATTTAATTGCTAACGCTGTTTCTAAAATTTCTCACGATCTCCAATGTTTGGTTCAGGTCATTAATTTTACTTCCGAATCAATTCAATTAAATAAAAATATGAAGCTTGTCTACGTAACTCCTGTAAATATTGAAAGGCCTGATGAAATTGTTAATGTTGTTGAGGGACAAGAAGAGAAGGAAGATGATTTTAGCCTATGGGCAAAAGATATTGACTTAACCCACCTTGACGATCAGCAGCGTGAGACCCTTAAATCTTTGCTTATTAAATATAAATCTGTTTTTTCTCTTACTCCTTCTGACTTAGGCGCTTGCTCAATAATTAAACACCGCATTCATTTAACCGATGACGTTCCTGTAAGATCAAAACCTTATCGTGTCCCATACCATCTTAAGCCCGAAATGCGTAAACAAATTCAGACACTGTTGGATGCTGGTATAATTGAACCCTCTACGAGTAGTTATGCTGCCCCAGTGCTTCTTGTCAAGAAACCGGATGGTTCTTTTCGCCTTGTTGCTGACCTCCGAAAGTTAAATGCCAAGACCATCCCCTATAACTTTCCTTTGCCTAATCTTCAAGAAATGATTGATTTGCTGTCAGGTGCTAAGTTCTTTTCTTCCCTTGATCTCACCTCGGGTTTCCATCAGATGCTCATGCATCCTGATGATGCACACTTAACGGGTATTGCCACTGAGGAAGGCCTTTTCCACTTTTGCCGGATGCCTTTTGGTTTGCGCAATGCGAGTAGCAGTTTTCAAAGACTCATGTCAGTGGTGTTGTCCGGTCTCTCCGACTTTCAAATAGGAGTGTACATAGATGATGTAGTTGTGGCATCAGAGTCATTTGAGGAACATGTTCACAGGTTAGAATTAGTTTTTGAACGATTAAAACAATCCAATCTGAAGCTCAAACCTAAGAAATGTACTTTAGCAAAAGATGAAATAACTTATTTAGGCCATCGTGTAACACAAGGTAAGGTTATGCCTGATCCAAAAAATTTAGACACTATTTTAAAAGCAAATGTTCCTCGTACTAAAAAGCAAGTTCGATCTTTTCTTGGTTTAACGGGTTTTTACAGAAAGTTCATTCCTAATTATTCTAATATTGCATTGCCTCTCACTAATTTGACGAAGGATACTTGTAAGTTTGCATGGGGAGATCTTGAACAGGATGCCTTTGATCGTTTAAAACTTGCTTTAACCCAGTCTCCTTGTTTGGCCTTGCCTAATTTTTCCAAACCGTTTTCGATCTGCACTGATGCTAGCAAATACGCGATGGGTGTGGTCTTAGTGCAAGAAGATGATTCGGGATTTCAACATCCTGTTTGTTTTGCCTCAAAAAAGTTTTCTCCTGCCGAGGTTAATTATTCAGTTGTGGAAAAGGAGGCTCTTGCTGTTGTTTTTGGCATAACACATTTTAAACAGTACCTCTACGGTTCTCATTTCACTGTATATTGTGACCAGCAATCTCTTTCGCAGTTGTTTAAATTAAAAGATCCCACTTCACGTATTGCTCGTTGGATTATGTCCCTGCAACAATATGATTATAAAATTATTCACAAGCCTGGTCGTCTTAACTTAATGGCAGATTTTCTTTCGCGTGAAGTTAATACTCTTAATTCCGAACCTTTTTCTTTTCAAATTCCTAAGTTTCCTCTACAAGATATCATTCGGCTTCAAAAATCTGACCCCTTTTGTCAAAAGATTGCTGCTTGCCTCAATAATGAGTCTCCTTATATTCAAAGATCCAATAAATTTTTCTTTCAGCAAAATGCTATAGTTTGTCAGCCTTTAAATAGTAATTCGGAGAACGTTCGTTTAGTTGTGCCTCACACCCTCATCCAAGAAGTATTGCATTTGTGTCATGACAACAAAACTGTTGCCCATGCTGGCCTGTCTCGTACCTTACACCGTGTACGTCAAAGTTTTTTTTGGGTAGGTCTCTATAACAACGTAAAAAAGTATGTTTTATCTTGTAAGTCATGTTTGGAAAGAAGGGGTTACCACAAAAATCAAAAGGCTCCTGTGCAAGAGATTCCTGTTGTTGATCGCCCATTTCAGAAATGTGCAATTGATGCGGTGGGTCCTTTTATGACTTCTAGAAATGGCAATAAATGGCTCCTGGTAATCTCTGACTATTTTACAAGATATCCCGAAGCTTATCCTGTCCCTGATATTCAAAGTTCAACAGTTGTAAAAGTTTTAATTGATTTTATTTCACGTCACGGAATAATGGAAGTGCTATATTCAGATAGGGGTTCAAATTTTATTTCTAAGGCTATGGCGGAGGTGTATGACATCTTGGGTATTAAAAAACAACACACTGTGGCTTATAATCCGCAAGGAAATGGTTTAGTGGAGAGGTTGAACAAATGTCTGATTGATTCGTTAAGTCATCTAGTACTCGAATCTCAAGAAGATTGGTGTGAACAGGTTCCCTTAGCTCTCTTAGCTTTTCGTACTGCCTACCACCGCACCATCAAGGAATCTCCTGCTTTTCTAACTTATGGTAGAGATCTGTTGATGCCATATGATCTGGTTTTCTCTTCGAAATTCAGATCATATGCTGATACTAGATCCTACGCTCAGGAGATAGTCACCAATCTTCAACGTACCTTCTCTGTCGTCAAGACCAACCTAGAAAAGGCTTCGTATGCTCAGGCTCATCCTCCTACCTCTAACTTTTACTTTAAAAACATTAAAGTCAGTGATACTGTTTATTTACACGTTCCCGCTAGCAAGCCACATTTAACTAAGAAGCTATGTAAATTTAATAAGGGTCCTTATAGAGTTTTAGAACAACTTTCTCCTGTCTTGTTTAAAATTTCTCTCATTTCGAATCCCTCAGATACTCAAGTTGTACATGTAAATCGCATTTTTAAGGTTATCGACAGGGAAGTTTTTCCAACACCAGATAGTCAAATTTTGTCTTCTCCGCCTCCAGTGATTCCAGAGCCTGCCACTAGCCCTACTCAAGAAAGTTCAGAGGATAGGTTAATAAGAGAATACCCTTGTCCCCTTTTACCGCTAGATTTGTCTTGGGAAGCTGATACTATCTACATGCCACCTCCTGTAGTTACAACAGAAGTAGATATGACAGATTCACAACTAGATACCTCGTTTGATTTTTTTCGGGATACCTCAGTATCTCCAGTTTCCTTTTTAAATTCTCCTCATTCTGATATTGATGATTCTGATGCCCAACCAACATCCACCTTTTCTCCTATTCGCACTAGATCCATGCCTAAACATGGATATTGTCTCAGACCCAGGGATGCTTTTGGATTTGTCAAGAAGTAGTTTTACATTTTTGCGCAGAAATTTTCTTCGAGGTTGTGCCATATAATTTTACTATATATATTTTTTCATTTTTAGTGTTAGCATCTGTGTTTTCTTTTTATATACAAATTTCTTTTATGGGTATTTTTGGGGAGTGTGAAATACACTATTTTATGTTTAATGTTTGACCTGCCAAAGGGTAAACTTGCACATTCTTTTAGTTATGTGGAAACAAGTAACCACATATGATTTGTTCCTATTTTTATTGCATTCCTATTATACCAAAGATTTTTTTTTGTTGCATATATGTATTGTATTTTACTGATTGTTATCTGTATATGGCCAAGGGGTCATGTGCAATGTGTGAAATACTTGGTTACACTAAGTAACCACCTCCTAATTGTGTCTACCTGAACAGCACAGAATTTTTTTTTGAGGTTTGATAAGTCTTCATCAAACCCTCCTGTGTAGGAAATTTATGGTTGACAAATTTTGTGCGAGCAATCTCTTCTCTTCCTCTTGTTGTAAATTTTAATTGCTGTAGATAAATTTGGCCAATTTATCTGCCTTTTGTACTTAGTTGGGTGTCCCAGTAACTTATAACCAGTATCATATCTCTTATTTTTTTTTTTTAAATTTAAACATGTAGTTTAGACAATTTTAAATGGGACACTTGGGAATGGTTAGTGACTTGTGGGTTTCTGCAGGCCTTCATGGTCACTTGGATTTCTTTCTGTGTTTGGTTCTGGATGACAGTTGGGTCCTGTTGGGCTGGTGTTTAGTCCGCTGTACCCCCTTCATCCATTGCTGAGTGCAGGGGAATTCAGGGATCATTCCTCTGTGTAATTGGGTAATTAATTTAAGTAACTGTCTAAAACCAATTAATGCAATTTGTCTCTCCTTAATTAAATACTGTTTACTTTTAATTTTTTTTTCTCGCCTCTTCACTGCTTAAGTTAAATATGTATCTTAAAAGTTGTTTCAAAATCATAATTTTGCTGAGATTGTCTTGCCATGGTCAACACCCTTCTGAAATTTTGGCTTGTTGTTTTGTCAAAATTCTGGTAATTTCTCACCTGCAATGTGGTGATGTTGCTGTTTGAATTTCTGTGCTGTTTTACTTAAGATTGTGTCAAAAATTACTAATTACGTCCCATTACCAAATGTGTCATGTTATGGCTACTGATTCTTCGGACATTAAACATCTCAGTAAGCCACTTCAAAAATTGGTGTTCTGCGTCATCGTTATTTGGTGTTATGTACTTAAATGTTCTCGAGATCTTTGTGTATGGTTAATATGTGTTTTATGTTAAATGTGCGGAATGTGCAAGTCATGTTTTTGGCTGGGTCTTTAGGAAAATTTTTCTTACGTTCTTACTTTTATATGTTGGGTGTGTCAAATTTTTGTTTGTGTGGTATTAATAGCCACGCTTAGGTTGTTTCCTCACCTATTGGTGGGATGTTAGAATTTTTTCAGTGCGCGTTATTTTGCCTTGATATTTTCTTCGCCACTGTGTTTGGTCCTGTGCATAGGTCAGTATAAGTGGTTATTTTATTTGTGTTTGGGTTTGTCTATACACTCACTGCACTTTTCTAGAGTAATGTATTGTTTACAAAAAAAAAAAAAAAAAAAAAAAAATTTGGGGGGGGGGGGGGTATAAATTTTTTTTTTTTTTCTCCGAACGGGGAGGATATGTGGTGTTGTCACTATATTATCACTTTTCTTTGGTTAATAATTAATGTAATTTACCTCCACCCAGAACGTTTTAGTAATTTAAGAGCTTTCTAGTTAAAAATTTAAATAACCACTGTGTAATTTCTTACTTTTGGGGGGCTGTTAATTATTTATTTTGTTTTGGCAGTGTAAGGTTTTCCCTTTTGTTTACCTTTTTTTTTGTGATTAAATTTTCTCTTCACCGGCCGTTTTTTTTTTTTTTGCCTTCAGGATGTTTAAAATTAATGTTCACCTTTTAATTGCCGTTCTGTGGGTAATCAGCACTTTGAAATATAGTGGCTATACTTCATATCTCCCTTTTCATTAAAGTTGTTTTGATGGGATTTTTTTTAATTTTAAATTAATTTTCGTAACTTCCCGTAATCCTGCTTTTCCTTTTTTTTATTATTACTTTATTTCTCCGGTTAGGCATCTTCCTGTGAATTTTCAATAATTTTTTTCATCTTTTAAGTTTTGCTTACAATTTCATGCTATTGCATCATTTTCTGTGCCTGTTGCATCAGATCTCAGAAAGGACGCTATCTTTCCCGCGCTTTTCCTCCGAAATTGTTCTAGAAGCTTCTTTTTCCCCCTCTTGCGGTCCAGATCGGACTATCCCGGAATGACTTTAGGTGCACTCTCTGCTCTGATTGGCTGAGGGTAGCGGTTCCGGAGTGAGGAGGAGAGGCAAGCGCGCGATTTTTGGCAGTTACGCTTGGAGATGCCAACGAGGTAGGTGCGTCTTGTGGCTCTAGGAGCAAAACTTCGTGACTTGATAACCCCAAGCCTGGGTGACCAAGACAGACACCGATAATGTTGCCTTAAGCAACAAGTTTCTAAAAAAAAAAAAAAAAAAAAAAGCTACGATGGATCCTGCATAATTATTAAATTTTTTGGGTGAAGGAGCACCCCAACGCCAGCCCAGTCCTGCCTAATGCCACATCTGAAATGAAGATCAGCTAGATATAACCACCAGTATGCCCCGCCGATAGGAGATGCTGAATTAGTGAGATTGCCTCCCACTTACCCCCGGAGCAGGAAATATCAGCAAGCCTAAATTTCGGAGCATGGATTTGCCGTTCCGGCACTTGTGCTGACGGTTCTTCTAGATGCCACCCTGATCCCAAGCCACCGATGTTTCTGCGCACCTGCAAATGGTGAGATTTTTCCATTTTTATTGCATTTTTGCAAGCATCCCGGCCGTCATCTTCAACCACATGGGACTGTCGCTGGGACGATCCACAGGAGTCAAAGATGACTGACAAACACGGAGGAGAGCGGTGCTGACGTGGGCGTGCTACCGCGCCATTTTTTTTTTCTCTCCTTTAAAATTTTTACTTAAATGTACCCCCCCCCCCTTTTTTCCTTTTACATGTGTTAGGTGTCATTTTGTTTTTTTTCTTTTGAGCCTATATTTTTTGTTTTGTTTAAATTTCTTTTGACCATCGGTCTTTCAAAAAAAAATTATAAAATAGGGATTGAATGTATTTGTTGAAATGTACCATTCTGTAAAGCGTTAATTCCCATACAAGAGTAGCATCTAAGCTTAAATTTTGTAAATTGTGGATTTTAAGCAAAACATGATTTTCTACTGAATTTAAATTTTTGGTTTGCAACCATGGGTACCCAGGGGTTATACATTTTTATCTTTTACCAACATCTATGAGTGCTACCTGATCTCTTTTGCAGCACTGGAGCAGGTGTTAATTTGATCAAAATCTTTTGTAATTGTTTTATTTAAGCTGTGAGTTGTGCCATAGAAATGTGTGTAAATTTTCACCTTTTATTTCACGGTTCATTGTTATTTGCTGCTGAGACTTGCTTAAATTGTTAAGGTGTTCATTGTGCTGCATATTAAGTTTAAATGTTTTTTTTTACTTGATCTAATATGTTAATTGGTTAAATAAAATGTTTCAATCCCATCCTTTTGGTTCTCTTTACTTTGACAACGATCAACACTAAGGGCGGCAAGAGAAAAATCCTGGGTTATTGTCATCATTCAAAACAACGCATTACTGATTTGTTTTCCTTTTTTTTAGCTGTGAAATTTAATTGTGGTGTTCCAAATAGGAACAACACTACATTTGTAAATTTTTATGTGTTCAGATCTTTATATTTGTCTTGATATGTTTTTTATTCCATTTGAAAATTAATTTTTTATTGTATTTTTCGATATAATAAATTAACTCCTTCTTTGTATCAATATTCCTTTTCAGTCTATAATTATCTTTTATTTATCCAATTTACTTTAGGTATCTTGCTCGTCTGGCATATGCTCGCACAACAGCTGTCATGAGTATGGTTGGTTATATTGTTGGATTGGGTGATAGGCATGGTGAAAATATACTTTTTGATTCTAGCTGTGGAGATACAGTGCATGTTGATTTAAATTGCCTTTTTAACAAGGTTTGTGTTTGTTCTTTTTTACATAAAGTTGCTCATTGTGTAATGCAAATAATATGTATATATACAGGGTGTCTCAAAAACACTGAGTTAGGCTTTAATGCCTTAAATATTGTTCATAAACACATGCTATAAATTTTAAAGTTATGCAAAAAAGTTACCAAATTTTATGGTATTGATTAAAAACACTGAGTTAGGCTTTAATACCTTAAATATTGTTCATAAACGCATGCTATAAATTTTAAAGCTATGCAAAAATGTTACCAAATTTTATGGTATTCATTAAAATTTTCAGACTATAAACCAAGTTAAGATTTTTATATGGCACCCATTCAAAAAAAAAAAAATCAATTTAGGGAAATATGTTTTATGCATTTTCCCCATGCTAGGTTATGTACAAAGTTTCCCACTTTCATCATGAAAAGGCTCATTTATATGTTTAAACATAGTGAGGGGCTATACAATACCAATAATAGCAAAAGTATGTTTATGTAATCATTGTTTTTTTTTTTTTTGTTTTTTTTCATAATTTGTATACAGCCCCTGAAATGTGATCTTCCAGTATGATTTTTTTTTTCTTTTCAAAGAAGCTAAGAATGAAAAGAGGTTTAAGTCAACATATTTACTTTCATAAATCTGAGCCTTTTTATGACAAAAGGCTGAAATTTTGTACATGACCTAATTAATGTTTGGATCACATTTTTCTTATTGAGAATTTTTTTATACAGAGACCATATAAAAATTTTAATTTTGTATGTATTTAAATTTATTCTCCTGAAAATTTTAATCAGTATCATAAAATTCTGTACCTTTTTTTTTTGTGTGTGTGTGTGTGTGTGTGTAAATCTATGATCAATATTTAAGGTACAAAGCCTGGTTCAGTGTATATGGGACACTTTGTATGTATATATATCTAAATATCTTGACTATGTATTTAGTTTTATAATTTAAATCATATAAATATATAATTCTTTTCTTTTTTTTTCCATCTATATAGGGTGAAACTATGGAATGCCCTGAAGTAGTACCTTTTCGATTAACTCACAATATGGTGAATGCTATGGTAATGATTTCATTTGCTTGTGCTTCTTTTTCTTTTTTTTATTCCATTAATTTAAATAGATGTACTGTCATCATTAATTTACTTCCGTAAAATATATTTTTTGAATTTGAATCTCTTTTTACGCTTTTTTAAATAAAACTATTTAATAAGAATGGTAAGCTATAATTGATGGAACGGTTGTATTACAGCCTTTTAGAATTACAATATTTCTATTATTTTGATTTTCGCAATAGCTTTAAAAAATCCCTTAAAAAGTTTAAATTTTAATATTTTGAACCCTTAAACAATCTTCAACTTTTTGAAGTCATATATTAGAGTTATCTGATTATTATGCATTACAGCCAACATGTTTTAGGACAACTACTTGGGTTTTTTAAGAATATGATTATTTTAAACTCAAGGTTACAGCATATTGTCTTAATTGCCATCAACCATTCTGGTTGTGTGAAAAATAATAATAAATAAATAAAATGTTGTCTTGAGTATTAAAATAAAAGAAGCATAGAGTTTGGGAGTTGTGTTCAGACACACACGCGTATATACATCTATATATTAAAAGGTTAAAATGTAATACGGAGGTATTCCATAGTTATTTGATAAAAATATTACCGCAACCTCCGGAGATATATACATATATCTCCGGAGGTTGCGGTAATATTTTTATCAAATAACTACATCTATATATACTGAAAGACACCTGATCCCTGTGAAGGACTCATTAAAATATTTGCATTAATTTAGTTTAAAAAATAAGGAAAGCTTTCATTCATCATCATAGTACTTCTCAAACTTTCTTCAATCGGAATAACTTCTCTCTTTCCTTCCCCCCCCCCTTTACTTATTAATAGTATATTGATATTTTAATCAGAATGATTTTTACATCTTTGTATGAAGTAAAGGAAGAATTGTGGTTGCAAAAAGTTTCAACATTTTGAGTAACTTTAAATTTACTTTATCGAGTTTCTGCATGATGTCTCAACATGTGCAAATATATATGCATGTGCAAGCTATTTTGATTAGTTTTTACGTAAAGCTCAAATCCTCCCTTCTGTACATACTTTCAGAATTTGTATAAAAAGCATCAGGAAAAATTTCAAAAATAGATTTATTTCAGCTGTTGCTACAAAACCTCAAGTCTTCAAAAAGTACATCCCTTGAATGTTGACACACTTTTACCTGTGGTTTTTCTATGACTTGAAAGAACCCTGGTAGGCAGATCCCAGAACCTCCATGAAGGGGCACATGCAAGCTCCTTTTGCGGCTCATTTAGCCCATGGTAGTGTCCTTTCTGGAAGGATTTCAGTTTTGAGAATAGGAAATAGTTTGCTGATGCCAAGTGAGGCTGTAATGGGGAGGTTATCATGGTGTAGGTTTATCTTCAGGTTATGTGGAAAAAATTTAAATACCCTAGGGTTAAGCAAAAATTCTGTGGGCTAAGAACTTTTATTTAATACTTTTCAAACTTTGAGTTAAAATAAATAAGCAGAGTTATTTATTTATTTTTGAAGTGTCAGCATTTGCTAAAATTTCTTAGAGACTTGTAAATTGTAGTTTCAATTGCAAAGCTGAAAAAATGAATTTTTGAAATGAATTTAATATGACCAGACTTAAAGTTCTTAACAAATTTTAGTTTTATTTACAGTTAATATAAATGATAACAATTACAAAAAAATGATTTGATAATTTAATTAAAAACCTGATGTGGAAACCACATAACTTCCTTATACGTCTATTAAATCATAAATATTTTCGGTTCTCTTCATTTAAACTTATTTCATTTGAAAGAGATACAATACTGCAATGATACTAGAGTTAAACACTTTCTAGCCAAACATTATATAAGATATTGCCAAGCTTGGTTCAATTTAAGAGATTTATTTTTGGCACTTATTTTGCCAATATTTCGACAAAAACCAACAAGCTTGAGATAATTTGCATATCGAGATTTTGGGCATAGATGGAATACTGATTGACCACAGACTTTCAATGAATTGAATGTATCCATAGATAAGTCCATAGTCTTTTGAGTGGCCCTGCAAATAAATTACCCGGTCGATTGCGATTAAAAAAAAAAAAAATGTATAATCAGGGTTCCAACAGATCATAGAAAAATCAGGATACTTTATCCATATGGAAATATCAGAGAATTTCATAAAAATATCCAAAAATTAGGGAACTTTTCATTTTCGCCTAGTGAAGAGACTGTTTTTAGTTGTAGCAGCAAGTTCAACCATCTTTCATTGCTGCAAGTTGTTGCAGCAATGAAAGAGACTGTTTTTAGTTTATCAGCATCTGACTAACAGTCATAGGTTCATTCTGGATCTTTCAATATTTAACTGATGCAGACACTTTATAAATCCAAGATTTAAGTGATGTAGGCACTATATGAGTCCAAAACCACAGGTATTCGGACTCATACTAAGATACAAATCATACAAGAAGCCAGTATATGATTCATATGTGAATCTATCAGACATCTTAAATGCAAATGCAAAATACTCATTTTGGATCAAAACTTCTGGATGTGTGCAATTCAGTAATGAATCATATTGAAAAGTAATGATTCATTACCCCACTGGTCGATTGCCTTTTTTACCAAGAGGATGGAATTAAGTGGTCATTGTGACACCTGTATCCTTATTCCATTGTGAATATTTTACTGTCATAATATTTTGATGTCGCCAGGTGGACGACGATCAGGGAAAAATCTTGGAACTTTATTTCTGAATTTCTGTAGCCACCCTGATAAATTTATGTTACGGAAATTCTAAATACAAAATCGCTATGGTAACAGTTATTGAGTTATATTAAATTGTAATTATTTTTCACCCCAAATTTGGCAATATTTTCGAAAAAATCGCCATTTTTAATGACAGTTGGCAAGGTTTCAGGCATGGCCCTAACAACCACTGACTACACACATTATACGTGAAACATACAGACATAATACATGACCTTAATGTATTGAAATTTTTTTTAATGGTCTAGTAAATAAACCATCCTTTAGATTGGAACCAAAAAGAGAGTGGCACAACTAGATGTCAAAACAATCTTAAATATAAAATTTGAACAATATACAACTAGGTCATTCTACTTCAAATCAAACACAAAATTGGAAAAAGTTCACCTCACCATTTCAGATTTTACTCAAATTTTGTATAGATGATTTATAGTCTAAGACAGGGGTGCCCAACCCAAATCGGTTGGTGGGCTAAGTAAAAATTTACTAAAATGAAGTAGGCCACACATATAAAAATAAAACAACAAATTATTCAAAATATTTTATTATTGTATAACATTCAAAATATTTTATTATTGTATAACATTCAAAATATTTTATTACCTTACAACTAATAGGAAACTTGTTTTTGTATTTTACTTGAGATTTTTTAAAATATCAATCTATAATTTAGTCAATTCGCATTGTAGTTGATTGTTTTCATCGTTCACACGTTTTCATCAAGCAACCTGCTGCAATACTTTGTTTTTACCAGGTTTAATTTGGAAAAAAATGACTCGCAGCGATAAGTAGTTCTAAATGCTGATATAGTGCACGTAGCCAATCGTATAGCAACATGATTTTTGCTATTCAACCGTCTATAGTCCAAATGTCTAAAATAATATAGACAGTTAAAAACTTCGATTGGGCAGCAAAAAGTATTCAAATGGGCTGCATGCGGGCCATGGGTTGGGCAAGCCTGGTCTAAGATAACCACTAATCTCAATTTTGAAGGTTCTACAATAATTAATTACCGAGAAATTAACTATGCAAATTTTTAAGATTTCTGCAAAATACACCATCTTTTTTCTGAGTTGCTTAAATAACTCCTTATCTGTAGAGGTTATTGAAGTAAACATTTGTTTCTAAGGGTAACTTTTTAAGCTAATTTCAAAAATTTTATCAAAGTTTGCTTATCTTCTATAGTTTATGCATGTGCATTGCATTTGCTAAAAAACATCATGAATGTATATATATATATATATATATATTTGGCATGTTTGATCAGAAGCACATGTTTCAAAGTTTTATATGTTCCTAAGATGGTTTGCCACTACATCCCAAAAGCATTTCACTTTGGCTTTCTGCTCATAAGCTGAGCAAAAAAAAAAAATATTAAATTTTCATGTGACTTTTCATATGTTGGATCTAGTAATAAATTTTAAAGAGTGTATCAAATAAATGAATATGCAACAATAACTTTGTTCATCAAAGTAATTGCCATCATTTCCCAGACCCACCGCTAGCACCCAGGTAGCGCACGGATGCCAGCAGCATAGAAGAATTCATCCTTTGATGTGATGAAGTCATCAATGGATTTTCCTACTTCGTCCACTGTGGGGAAGTGTATAGAAAACAAGGCATTGCTCTTCGACCGAAGTAGATGATAGTCTGAAGGGCCTATGTCAGAGATATACGCTGGATGTTCCAAAACTTCTCAGCCAAACTTTACTAACATGTCCTTGACTATTTTCGCAACATGAGGCCTTGCACTCTCATGGAATAAATTGACGGGCTGCAAACCTTTGCCAGTAAATGGACATTTACAATCTATTTCCTGCTTCAGTCGCAGCAGTTGTTGTGTATAGTGTTTAGCAGTTACTCTTTTACGAGGCTTCCATAGTTTGCAATACAGTACAAACTTCATATCCCTCCCGACAATGCAAAGCCTCATGTTGCAAAACCAGGTAAAGACACGTTAGTAAAGTTTGGGAGCACTAGGGGTATAACAGACTATCATTTATTTGCCGTGTTGCAATAAAAATTTTAGATGTACATTAAAAATAAATTTGTAAGATACGGCAAAGCACCAAAAATAATTAACCCGAACCCCAGGTTACGGTCGGAATTGCCTCAGCTGAAAGGAAATTGGTGTGTGTGAAACCAGCACAGACAATAATGAGACATTCTACTGCAAGAAAAACATACATTTATTCAAAATCTGAAAATATGAGCTCAAAACTCAAAGTGCACTAAAAGCATTGGTACAACAGTTGAATTGAAATTTAACATCTAAAGCTGTGAGCAAAATTTGATAAGAACATTGGCTGCAATTTTTACACTTAGGCACCAACTACTTAATTAAACAATTAACTGATTTAAAGCTTAAACGATCAATGTGGAAGAATTACACACTTTCACTTCGTTGTAATTGGCAAAAGTATACTGCTCAAACAGAGATATATTTAAACACTTTGTGACACCCTGTATTTCACATTTTCACATTCAGTTAATCAAAGAAATTCAATCAGCGTTAATGCCAAAATTTACAATTAAAATTTATGAAATCATGGTTTAAAAGTCGTTACAGAATTTTATGAGAGGCCTCTCCTAAGGTTAATGAACAGTTCGTTTACACATAATAAATAGAAATTTGCACTCAAAGTAATACTTATGGCACTAAATTACATTCTTGCAAAAAAAAGGATTTTGTCGTTTTTTTTTTGAAAAAAGAAAAATGGATTAAGGTGCAGCTAAAATATTACAAAAATAAATGATAATTAAAAAAAATGAGGGGACGGAGTACTAGGTAAGAAACAACGTTAAGGGGGATGTGGGACATGACGCGTGCACCCAAAATGGCGCATGAAGGTAACATTACAGCAATATCTGTGCGGGCAACAGCATCGGGTACTTGGACAGGCGAGCAGAGGGTCTAGAGAGTGGTCTTGAAGTGATGGAAACGTGGGGAAATCATTTCTGCATCTAAATTTGGGAGGAGTAGGTGGAGAGAGTCCTCAATTGTTCACGGGCTGGCAAGCCGGGCGTAGCATCCGTGATTAAAAGTAAATCTGCTGGAACCTTGAGTCCTCGAGGCAAAAAAAAAAAAGTAGAGAAAAGCGTCACCTGTGATCTTCAGCGACTCGACACACTTATCTCTCTCCTCCGTCTGGCCGTCATGGTGTGGAAAAAAATCGCTTATTTCGTCGAAAACATCTTGTTGTTTTCTTTGCTATTCTCCGCCAGGTACCGCCGCCTTGTCACCTTCCCGCCAGTCTATTTATTCATAACGCTTTTGGTGGCCCGGAGATCATCCGTGCGCCCAGCATCCTTGCAGTCTGGGAGGCGAAAAAATTTACCAGCTCACTCCAACGTTCTCCGACCTCAACTGACTGATCGCGACACCTTCCCTCCAGCCACGCTACTAAGCGGGCGGCGCTCTCGGCCAATCAGCGATCGCCAGCTGCTGGCGTCCTTCGAGAAAGTTCCAGACCAGATTTTGCACGGGAAGAAGCATCGAGTGTGAAAGGACCCACTCGGCCAAAAATAAATGGCGGTCAGTTTCAAGATGGTGAGAAATTGAAACGTGCGTTATTTGAAACAAAAAGGAAAAATGGCGATTGACCAAAACAGTACCTAAGCCAGTAAAAATAGTCAAATCGCCCGGGGAAATGCTCAAAATTAAGAATTATTCCTAACTAGGACCGAAATCTATCCAAAATATTAGCAAAAGAATAAAAGAAAAGAAAAACATTTAAATTTAAGTAAACATCTTAGGATTTAGCTTCAGAAGTAGGAAGGGAAAAAAAATAACATGAGGTCACCAAATTGGTATCATAGAAAAACAGATTTAATGCAAAAACATAATAAAGTGAATTAAGCAAATATTAAAAGAAAATATTTAAGGAAGCATTAAAGATATATCATTATTAACTTAAAAAAAGGTAAAATACTCATTAAAAGATAGCAAAATTATTGTAAGTTATTGAAAAAGAAACACTTGTTGCAAAACTTATTATTAAAAAAAGCAAAATCACTTGAAATAAAAATAGGTTGATACCACACATCATATTTCCATCAATGAACAATACTGTATTGTCTTCTGTCCACTTTCTCAGAGTGGATGAGGAATAAAATTCCATTGATGACTTCATCGCATCAAAAGATGAATCCTTCTGTACTTCTGGCATGCGTGCACTACCAGTCGGTGGGTGCTGGGAAATAATGGAGATTACTTTGGCAAATAAAGGTGTTATTGCATATTCATTTCTTTGATATGTTCTTTAAAACATTACTAGACCCAATATACGAAAAGTCACTTGCAAATTTAATAATTTTTTTTTGCTGAGCTTCTGAGCAGAAAACCAAGATAAAAATTCTTTAGGATGTCGTAGCATATTATCTTAACAACGTATAAAAATTTAAACATGTGCTTCTGATCAAGCATACCGAAAAAAATTCATGATGTTTTTTAGTAAATGCAGTGCTCATGCATAAACTGTAGAAGAAATGCAAATTTTGATAGCATTTTTGGAATCAGCTCCAAAAGTTACCCTTAGAAACAAATTTTCACTTCAATAACCTCTACAGATAAGGAGTTATTTAAGAAATTCAGGGTGGAAAATGGCGAGGAAAATTAGAATTTGAGGAAAACTTAGAATTTGAGGAAAATCTAAGTTGGCTTGGTGAACTGCCCTGTGTAATGTGAGCTTGTTGGCCCAGAATTTTCAAATGCTAAGTGTTCAACTTTGTTCAACTTAATTTAAATAGTAATTATCATTCAAATACCTGTGTAGTTATAACTTAATTCTTTTTCACCTTCCTTTGTTTCAAACCCCTTTTAAATGCTTTAAAATCACAAGTACTGCTTTATTTTTAACTTAGCACGTAAGCACTTTGAGATAAACAATTATTCCTCCAGCCTACTCAGACATCGTCGGATCCGCCATGTTGTTGCGTCATGGTCGGAGCCGGCAGGCACGTGTACGCTGGAGTGACGTCATAGAGCAACCTGATTGGCTACTGCTTACCGCCGCTTCACCACTCGATCGAAGTAAGCGTTTCCCCTCGTATCAGTCCGCGGTAGAATCATTTAAAAGTAGCGATCTTACGTGCCAGCTTCAGTTTCGAGTTTCATTTTAGTGTAGCACTATGCAGGTCTAATACTGTGAGCCAAGAAGGCTACCTCTGCCCAGGAAGGGCATTACTTTTATTTTTACCAGCTTTTGATCTTTAAGGAAAGTTTATTTTAGCATGATCTTATACAGTATTTCAAGCAGTTATAAAGTTATCAATTATAAGGATGTGGACTCAAAGTAATTGCATATTTTTATCAATATCCCCCGGCATCCTACAAATCAAAGTGTCAACCTCCTATTCAACTTAATTTGCAGATTGTGCTGCTGCCATGATCTCCTTTTTGTTTTTGAATGAAGAATTAGTAAGATAAATAATTTCTTAAATTACATCAATTTACGGGAGTAATTCAGTTACCGGGTGTCGCCTATTTTTGGCGACTTTTTTTTCTCGCCAACACCCGCTACTTGGCGCTTTTTTTTTTTGTCGCCAAATTTTTCACGTGTGAAACACCATTTCAGAATACGATAAAATAATACAACATGTTGAGCACTGTCAGGAAATACAAATTACTTTAACACATTAAAATTCCACAGATATTCCACTTAAAAAAAAAACAATAAAACAAAATACACCATCCATACTTTACACTAAAAATTGTCAGCAAATTCAGTAACAGGCAATTAAAAATGAGCAAACAGTAAACCACTTTTAACTAAAAAAATTTCAGAATATTAAGCAATCTAGTTCTACAGCTATGTAAACTATGCAACCAGTGGACCGTTTTTAACTAAAAAAACCTCAGTGGATTCAGCAACCTAGTTGTACAGCTATGTAAACTATGCAACCAGTGGACCGTTTTTAACTAAAAAAAACCTCAGTGGATTCAAATCCTAGTTGTACAGCTATGTAAACTCGGCAACCAGTGGTCCGTTTTTAACTAAAAAAACCTCAGTGGATTCACCAACCTAGTTGTACAGCTATGTAAACTAGGCAACCAGTGGTTCGTTTTTAACTAAAAAAACCTCAGTGGATTCAGCAACCTAGTTGTACAGCTATGTAAACTGGGCAAACACTGGCCCGTTTTCAACTCAAAACAACATCGGTGCATTAAATAACCTAGTTATACACCTCATATAAAGTCACTATATGAAAACATAACAACATCAAATATCCATTTACAATTCACATTGAAAACCTTAAGCAATTGCAAAAATTCTTTAAAAAAAAAACACTTACCTTTATTTTAAGAAACTCTTCAAAAATATCCATAACACATCAGCTAATAACATAACACCAAAACACTTCCTTTTATTTAACATTATAATCACGCCCTCCTTCAAATAAACACACACTTCCTTTTTAAACAACAACATAATATTCACTACACTTCAAATAACACAACACATTTCCAAATACATCTTGTATTCCCCGTAAATAACTCAACAAACACCAAACAAGAACTGACACATCGAATTCAAATTCACCTGCTTTTCGGTTTACCGATTACAGTTAAATTGCCTAAACCAATCACAAAATTCCTTTACCAAACATCCTGGTATCGTTTAATGAACCCACCGAGCGTTTTTTCATCAAAATACAGCATCATCCAACACCTCAACTCAATCTACACAGGTTACAACAGACATCTGACTCTAACGCTAAAGTAAACAAACTTTCGACCAAACTCCAAGTTTGGCGACTCATCACCGCTTGGCGACGACACCCGGTAACCGAAGAATCCCCCAATTTACTTACCTAGTCATTTTATATCTGTTATTTTTTTATTTTATTTTATTTTATTTTTTGTTAATTGTTAAATAAAATTAATGTTTGTTATAAATTTAAAGTCTGGTTATTTGAAGTCTTTAAAGTAATTTTTTTCAGCATTACAAATTTAAAATTATAGGTATCCAGGAAAGATCAGCAAACGCTACCATTGCAAGTTATTATGACTCTGCTAAATTAAAATAAAAATTATGGTGATAGAAATATTTTTCACTTAAACCCTAATGGGTATCTCAGAACCCTTTTCAGTTCAACAGAGTTATATACATACTTACACCAAAAGTTGCCAAGCTTGGTGACTTTTGGCACAATTTTTGAGGGAGGCAAATAGGGTTAGAAATTTAGTGCCATTAAGGGCTAGATTTTTCTTTCTAACTAATTTTTTTTTTTTTTCAGTTGCCAAACTGTTCCACTTTGATGCAGTTTCGAAAAATTTTGTTTTGTTTATGTGTATGAACTGTAAATAGGTGTTGGTGTTTAGTGGTATATTCATAAAAAGGTATTTAAAGCAATTGCATTTATTTGAAAAAGTTTGATTTCTTTAATATTGTTTTATGATAGGGTTGCTTCAATTGATCATATTTTTATGAAAGGGGCTCTTGAAATTGATAGTATTTTTGTGAACAGACACATTTTAATCAATTTTATTTTTGTGATGGGCTAAAAAATGTCTGCTTTTCTTCTTGTAGGTGGTTGGTGGGTGGGTGGGGGTGATTGCTGACAAATAATAAATGTCAAACAGCAAGGTGTGGAAAAGGCTGCAGGTACTTTGCTCGGCTCTGTGGGTAATGGTACTATATCGGGAAATAAGTTACGCGTAAAAATTGATGACTGCCTCTGTCTAGTCTTCATCATCAAAACAAAATTTTCAGTTGTAAAATACAACTAACGACAGCTAATTTCGAGCCCTGGAGGCACATGACCATCGTAGGACCATTATCTAACTTACATGGTAGGATGGTATTATGTTTGAAAAGAATGTATGTCTCTAAAACTGCTATTAATCATAATGTATTGCAATTATTTTGAGTATTCCTGTAGAAGAATTATAAGTGATAAAAACACTATTGTCAATGGAGAGTTTCACTTTATAATCCTTAACAACATATATCACTCTTGATTAGTTTGAAATAGCTTAATACCTCTAAAATATGCTTTAGTGAATTTCTGTTCATAGAGCGTAATGTATGGAAAATCTTTTGGGTGGCCTTGTAAATAAACAATCGACTATACCAAAAAGAGAGGTGCACTGTGACTAGGCCATGGTAGCCCAGTGGTCAAGAACTTGTGCTGGAAGGTTGCTGGTTTGATTCCAACGCACTACTGAAGACCACCATGTACGTGCACATTAAATCTGTGTTTACGAAAGTCTTCTTGGCAGTCGCTAGCAGTTTCTGCAGGCTACTAATATTCAGAAGTCCCCCTTCTGATGAGGATCCAAATTGTGGCTGGAAGGATGTATGTAGCTCTAAGTGACACATTCAGTGATGCTAGTTATTATACATACATACAATGAGATGTCTCACAAAAACTCTTGGAAGTAAATTTATAGGTAGTCAAAATCTGGATACCGAAATTTTTCCCAATCACATTACTTTCTTTTATTTCGTATGAGGAAGCCAATAGTTTAGCTATTATATTACATTAAATACTCAATAATGCTAGTTTATTGATCTATAACCTTTTGGTTTTTATTTCATTTAAATGACATATAGCAGTTGACTATTAATTTTCATAGGATGGATTTCATATATCAATTTATCTAGATGCCAGAGTATATTTCTTGAAATAACAGCACATTGCTAATTGCCTTTCTCCACTTTCCAAGTGGCATGACTGTATCCTCAGAAAAAACATCATGAATAAAACTTGGTTTTGTAAAAATGGAAGAACAAAACACCTCTTTTAATTACGGATTGAGAAGATCATAGAATCACAATGTGGTGTCTTTGCTGATGTTTGACTTTGTATGGAACTGTGTTTACATTCTTAATTTCTTGACCAAGATGTAAATAAATAATTCAGACAATTACTGTACTGGATAATTTAAGAGTACTTTACAACTTTAAATTGGACTTACATTTTAGTATGTAACATTAACGAAACAAGAGTATGTGTGGCTGGGTGTATTGTTGTGATGTTATTTTCAATTTCTGTCGATGGCTAACTTCAGTCATTGGTTGATTGATCATCAGCTCTTCACACACACATTGTATATTGTTGTCGGTTCTTACATTGAGGTTCTTGCAGCATGGAGCTTGTTGACCATATTCTCTCGGAAATCTTTGAAAATCTTGAAAACCACAGATTGTGACATGGTTTCATCCTTGAATACTTGGCAAATCATGCCAAATGACTCCTGACCCATTTTTCCCAGTC
Source organism: Cheiracanthium punctorium (assembly GCA_038373885.1). NCBI lineage: Eukaryota > Metazoa > Arthropoda > Arachnida > Araneae > Cheiracanthiidae > Cheiracanthium > Cheiracanthium punctorium. The sequence continues at coordinate 117,405 of JAWZYV010011713.1, read as the reverse complement.
CTAAACAAAATTTGATGGCATGCTACTGTTCATTTGTTTTCTGCTTGCACCAACTCACTAAACAGAAGTGTACTAAAAACAAGATTTTACTTAAACAAGTGTTCACAGGTGAATGATGTGCCTGAAAGGTTACATTACCCACTACCAAGCATGTATGGTGCGAGTGCACTTCGACGTGCAGTCATGTCAGGAAAAAATAATTCCTGACACTTTTTATACAGACCCTGTATGTATTTAACTAAACTCTAAAACCAGTATATTGTAAAATGTTGAAATTTTATATTTAGGACTAATGTAACATCTAGTTGTGCACCTCACTTTTTGATTGCAATTGACTGAATAGTTCAGTTACAGGGTCACCAAAAAGACTTTCAATACATTAAAGTCTACAGCCAATTTCTGTACATAAGCTAATCTCTTATGTCTGTGGACAGACATTGATTGAGCTATGCCCAAAATCTCACAATCTGTCACCAAGCGAGTTCTGGTAGTCCAGTGGTTAAGGCATTTGACTGGTAATTGGAAAGTGTTATGGGTTTGATTCAGGCATAACACTGTAGACCACCATGTACATGCCTAGTATGTGCATGTTAAGTGCATGGTTTTAAAAATCACCTAAGCAGTTGATATCAGTTTTTAAGAGGTGCCAATATTCAGAAGCTCCTCTCCTTCTGATGAGGATCCAAATTGTGAGGGAACTCAAGGAGGACACGTGTAATTGTAAACAACAACATTTGGTGATGTGAGCTTTCCTCTACTGGTAAACAAACTGTCTACAAGCTTGGTGAGTTTTGACAAAACGCCACCAAATTTGGTGACAAAAATAAGTTTCAAAAACTAAATTCAGCTTAGTAATAGTTGTTATATTTGGTGAGAAATTGCCATACCATAATATTATTGAAGTATTGTATCAAATTAAATTTTGAATAAAGTGCATCAGAAGGTGATATAATTTAATGGCTGTACAAGGAGTTCATGTGGTATTCACATCATACTAAAAAATGCTCTGTAAGGATGTCACATTAACTCAAATATCTCGATACCCTTAGAGATTTGTCCGAGTATCATTTACTATGTGCTCATAAGAATTGAAGAGTTCTGTTACTTTGTCATTGATCAAATCAACTGAACTTGTCAAATTAATATGGGACTATTCCTAATTTTCCAATAAAAAAAAAAAAAGGCATCATCAAAATCAGTCCATGTAGCAAAAAATTATCACTGAACAATTTTGATGAATTGATAACCCCTTTTTGAAATCTTAAAAATAAAATGAAAATATACATTTGATTTTTGTATTAATGTATTGGTATTTAGTTAAAAGAAAAAATTGTATATTTCAATGCTATTAGTTTGGATAATATTAACTTGATTGTAAAAGTAAATGCTAGCAGTTACATTGAGATTTATGTGAGCCTACTGATTTTTGGACATATCTTAGGTTTGTAAGTACTATTGGCAGTTTTTTACCCCACCTCTTGATAGTATTGTAAATTTCTTGAAATGTGGTTATGTAATAAATATGAAAATTTAATGAACAGGGACCTACAGGATATGAAGGAGCATTCAAAAAAGCTTGTGAAGTTACTATTCGTGTAATGCGTAGTAAAACAGATGCACTTATGAGGTATGTATTTTACTTTTAAACTAGTTTTTATAAGAATTATCTGTAAATTTTTTATTTCTTTGCACATGATTACAAAAATATCCAAATGACATCGTGTTTGCAGTTTCATTAAATGTGCAATCTATTTAATATACAGCATAAAACGATAACCAAATTTGAGTTATTGCAATAAGGTATAAATTCAGTTTCGGTGAATTTTTAAAATTTTTAATTTAAATAATAAAATAATTCTTGTCACTTTTCAGAAATGTAATATTTTTATGTGGTTTATTTTAGTTAGAAATAACAGCTGCAGAAAGAGGTGCAGGGGGAGATGTTTATGTGAAAGATTTATTTATATATTTATTTATTTTTGTGTGTGTGTGTGTGTGTGCAGACAGAAAAACAAGTGAGAAAATCTGAAACACTTTCAGATTTTAAATATGCACTAAAGTGCCATTTAAGATACCATATTTTAATCATTTGGAAATACTTTAATTGCTGGACAGTAATTGATTAGACTAGTTTCATTGTTCAATTAATATTGTGTCCAATCAAGTTAAATTCTCCATTGCTTTTACAGTGTTTTACGTCCATTTGTACATGATCCATTGCTGGAATGGAAGCATAACAGACATGCAAGAGCTCAACAAACTGATTCTGGAGAAATTACTAATGCTCAAGTACATGTTTTCTTACATTAAAAAATTATAGTTAATTTTTAATGTAGTTAATAGTTTTAATTTTAGTGCATGGTTTGGATGAAATAATTAACTTTATTTTTATTAGTTGCCCACTGTATATTTAGTGCTAAAACATATATAGAAAATATTATTTCTGCCTAAATAATTTACAAAGCTATTTTACATTGCCTCAGAATTCATATTCTGAAAGGTTTTAAATAGAAGTCAATATTCACCTCATCTAACTGTTACAGCTAAAGTCCTCCTAATGTATTCCGAGGCTGGCTGGCTGCCTAATGCAACTGAATCAGTACAATAATATTTGATATTCTAAATAAACAAAGTAAAAATATTATTTTTACAAAGTATATTATAGGTTAATGTTATTCTCTAATAACTTAAGAGTATAAATTTATTACTATCCATCAGTTTTACAGTTATCAATACCGATACACAATAAACTAAAATTTTATGGAAGCACACTAAATAATGTTTTCATTCCAGGCCTTAACTCATGTAAGGGATATTGAACTTAGACTGAACGGCATTATCAAATCTAGAAGAAAGCAACAAGGATTGCCACTGTCTGTAGAAGGACAAGTAAATCACCTTATTCAGGTACGTGTGTTGATTTATGGTTGGTTTACCTTAAAAGAAATTAAAAGTTTGCACCGATTTTGAAAGAAAATATAACATAACCAAAATTTTTTTTCAAATGTATCTGAAGTAGTTTCTTTTATTATAAGTACTCATGTCACTTGTTTTGTTTTCAGTCATTCAGATCTATTTAGGCATGTCCTTATGCAACCTTCCGAAAATTAACACAGACTTTTTGGACAACTCAATATTTTAAATCTGATAAAAAGCTGAATTCCAGTTGTTGTGAGTTTTTCCAAAGGGCAATTCCAACTGTTCACATGAGGCAGCTGTTGGGGAAATATTTAAGATTCTGACTGCAACTCTGGATAGTTCTCTTGTACTGCAATAACCTTCCCACCAAGTCATTAGAGATATCTTACTGGCAGCTTTCCGAACAATGTCTCTGCTGCAGAGCTTTTGTTTTCCCTGGTATTCATCCCAATTTAGTTCTGTTTACATGAAAGCAGTTCCCTTTATAATTACTACAGCGAGTTTAGTGATGCCATCTTTTGGCCTCTGTCACTACCCCATTACTTCGTTTATCAAATAACAAGAGGGGTGATTTGTTTATCAAATAACAAAGGGGGGGGGATTCCTTTCCAGTGAGTGCTTTTTTATTTTGAATTATGGTGAATTGACTTGTTATGAGCTGCATATTAAACAATATAACATATCTAAAGTCAAACATAATCAAACTTAATTTTATTCATGTGGATTACAAAGATAGAACTAGCAGTTTTTGTTTGAATGAGACAGAAATTGATTAATAAAACAAAATATAGAAAGTTCAGATACGTTTGATGAAAAATTTACTAAAAAGTTAGTTTTTGACCTGGGGAAAATTTTCCGATAAAATATAGTCAAAACTTTTCCTCACCTACATCTCCATCTATGAAGGCACATTAATCTGACAGAGGTACCTCCAACTGTAACAGGATAACTTTGTAGACTATATTTTCCTGTCTGCATTATGATCTTTGTGGTTCCAAATGATGATGCTGGAGTGCAAAGCTTTCTCATGTATTGTTTTGGGCAACAAATTATTGGGTATGTTGTTTGCATTGAATGGCCTTCACAATCACCAAACCTTACTCCATTGGATTTCTTCCTGTGTTTTTAAACAGATCAGGTTTATGCAACTCCACATACAAGTCTGCTGGATCTACACCATCATATTACAGATGCTTATAATAGTGCGACACCTTCCATAGTAAGAAATGTGCATGCCAAATTATTTTCATGAATACAAATGAGTATCATGAGCCATGGCAAGCTTTTCGAATATTAACTTATCACTATGTGACAATTTGAAGTTAGCATATGTTTATTTTCATATCTCTGAGCCTGAAATGTGTACATAGCTAATTAATAATATATGGGGCACATTTTACCAATTGAGATTTTTTTTTTTATATGAGGGCCATATAAAAAAATTTTAATTTTGTATTTTTTTTTTAAACATAGTAAATTATTACATGCGTCTATGATCAATATTCAAGGAATAAAAGCCTTGGTCAGTGTTTTTGGACACCTTATTTTAAAAGATCTAGTCATTAAGTTATACTTTTACATGTAACGTAGAGTTATAAATTTAGTAGTCCAGTATAATATTTTTAATATTATACTGGATTGTATTGTATTAAAGATATTTTTAATGCAATACATGCAGTAATTAAAAGTAGTAACCAAGATTATTTTTCTACAGACATACACATAACTATTTTAAAGTTTATTACAATTAATGAAGACTTCTCTTTATCTAAAATTAGCTTCAAAACGTCGCTGTTTTAATTCACTGACAGATGACTGTGTAAAAAGTCTTCAGTACTAGCATTGTATTTATTTTCAACTTAATCTTTCCTGTTTTGTTTATTTCAGGAAGCTGTGGACATGAATAATTTATGCCAAATGTATATAGGATGGGCTGCATATATGTAAATTATATATTGTGTAGAAATTTTATACATTTTTACAGAATAAAAATTACAAATGTATTTGTAGAATGTTTGATTTAATGTGAATAGTTTGTGACACTGCATCAATTAAAGAAGGGGAAGAATTTTTTTTAATTATACAAATTAAAACTATCTTTAGCAAAAATCTTTAATTAATGATATTGTATAGTATAATTTTTTTAATCAAAACTCAGTAATACATCACAAATGGGACAACAAGAAAAATAGGTCAGTTTTATTTACAGCTCTACAAGACATTAAAAGTTAAACATTTACTTTGTAATATACAGAGACAAGAAACTACATGGACACACCTCATGAAATAATATTTCTTGATCTTATTTAGTTTTTATCAATTACAAATATTACAGGAAAAAGGGCTTTTATAATTACTACTAAAGTTCAAAATCTGAAACAATGCTACATAGAGAAATTATACAAAAACAACCAGATTTCATTATCAAAAATGTATGCTTTCGTTCTTCCCAGTTTGAAAATAAATGAATTTATAAGAAAATGTTTGCAACATAGTGTTGTTCATTGTGCTTTCTCTAAAAAATTAACCTTAACTAAAAGATCAAATAAAAGTTAGTTTAGAAATATTTTACGTTAGTGGCTCATCATAAGAAAAAAAATGTGTGTATTCTAATGCAAGTTATTTCTAAACTAATAAATTAATTAATTCTAAAGAACAGTGATGATAAAATGTGTATACAATTAAGCTGATTTTTTTTTATTTTTTAACATGCTCAATTTACATGTTTTCATTAACAACATTTATATTTTCATACTGGCACATCAATAACAATCCTAATTACATCTAATATTCATTTTCAAAAGATACATAATAAGATGAAACAATGTTGGACAACAGAGTAACTGAAACAAAATTTGAAGGCACAAAATTATTTATTAATGGGCAGAACTTCAACTCATAAAGTAAATCTAGATAAATCAGTATTGAGGAAAGAACAGTTTTAACACTAGGCTTATGGGGCAGTATATTTTGACACATTTACAATTTGAAGTGAAAAAATCACCAGAAACTGTTTACATTTCGTTACCTCTTGTACTGGCCTTTATCAAAGTAAGACATATATACAAATATTCATCAATTTAATGTAACATCATAGCTGCCAATTCTTCAGATTTTATCAGAAGATTTTCCACTGCTAATTTTTACTTTGCAATTCAAGCTTAAAATAAGTCCAAATTTTTAATACAAAATAAAACTTTTTAAAAGTTGTGGTGGAAAATCTTCCAGCTATGTAATAAATAAAGCTAAACAGTAATGCAAGTAAATTAGCTTAATTTATGAATGCATCATAAACAATTTAATGAGAATACTTTAAACCTGATACAGATGACACTACACCCCTTTTAGGTCCTACAAGGGAACTATTAGAAGAAAAACAAAAATCGGTATGTCAGCTGCTCAGTTGAAGATTCTTTATAAGCTCTTGTTATTTAGCTTGTGCACTCAAACAGAAAGTACTTGTGTATTTTATTATTAGTTGACCAATAATCCCTTATTCACCAGAACATATCTAATAAAGGTTATAGCATTTAAAAAAAAAAGTGAGGATTGCACTGACAAAGCATTACAGAGAAAATAAAGCTGAAATGTTCACTCTTTGGATGCAAATGTACAAATAGTCAGATAATTAGTAAAATCATTATATTTTTGTCATCAAAGGAAAAGCTTTTGACTTTCAGAGCTATGCATAATACTGAAAGTTTCATTTATAAATTATTATCCTATGCATAAGTTTTATTCACATGTCAAACTGGTACAACTCTGTAGACACTGACATGCAAGAGATTCCCTTAAGCCTAGTGTTACAATATAATGAACTTAAAAGTACTAGCATATTTTAACATAATTTAATCACAAATTAACAAACTAAAAATAGCTCATTTAATTTGAGCTTAAATTAATTAGCATTTTATGGTCCACAATATAAAAAACAGCACCACTAAGGTCTATAACAAAATATCCAAAAGGTGAGGTTTCCTTCCCATACATAATATCATTAAAAATATCTAGTGAGATCTAAGATACTCAGTACAAGAATAAAGCAACTTTAACACTTAAATGATGGCATTTATGATCTTTGAAAAAGAAAATAGTGCACTAGATATCAAAATGACCCCTGCCATAATTGTAGTATTAATGTGCGATCAATAATCATTAAAGTTCACAGAAAATTTTTCTCTTCTTTCCCTTTTCCCACAACTTGGTTGATTTCTACTTTAATCCTACCACTCTTGCCAACCTAAAAAATAGCTCCAATACAAAAACTGGGATGAAATTGTGCACACGTTTCGATGCTCCAACAGAAATTAGATAAAAATGAACATAAACAAATTACCGATAAATGCTCTAGTTAGGAGATTTGAAGACAATTATTATAAAATACATTTATTTGGGCAACCACAAAAAGTATTTAAAAAAGTAATGCTGTACTTACACGCTGTTCCGATCTGCAATTTTAATTTTAAATTAAAGCAATATTCTGTTACTGTTGCCACATAAATACAAGAAATCGTCATGGTAACTGCATATGAATAATTATCCTCATTTTGGCAAGAGTGGAGGGTTAAAGTAGGATTGAACCCTAATGATTGTTTTAGTGCTAGATATTTGTTGAATCTAACATAGATGGATTCTTTTCTTTATTAGCTGTAACTCCTCAATTTAATTTATAATGTATTCAAGTTTTTTCAATTTCTGAAATACCACTATTGTGTAATAGTAACAAACGTTTACCATAGTATCATATAATAGAAGTAACTACTTGCAATACTTTTAACATTATGAATACTGCACTAACAGTAAAGGAATTTTAAAAAGAAGAAGAAGCATTCTCTCTTCTGTATCTTTAAAACACTTGCTTAATAAACTTTTTAAAACAAATTGTTTTTAAACATCTCTTAAGCATGCCCTTTTTATTTGAATCTTTTCTTTTTTTTTCAAATAGTGATGCTAGCATACTGAAATGAAAATATAATACAGTGTTCGCCGCTTATTTCGGTCAGTGGCTTATCTGGTGAAAATCGGCATGAAGATAACTAAATGGTCAAATTACACTCGTTTTCCACCGGTTACCTCGGTAGTGAGTGCTGCTTTATCTGGCCATGTAATCTATCGAGATTAGGTAATTAACTTTTAGGGCAAAGTGAAGGCCAGTCATCTTAGAATAAATACTGGTTAGGACCCCTTAAGAAGACCTCCACGGAGGGTACTCCCCCCATAGGCTTAGGGGCCTAGATCCCAAGTGTAGATAATTGCCCGTAGTCCCGCTACAACAAAGCCAGTCAAAGATGAGTCATATTTGTGTGGAGGAGTTACGATAATTCAATCAAAAAAATTGTTAATACACTTAACAGAATTTGAATAACAATAATGATCAAATCAGAAACAATGAGACACCTTATTAAAATGACGACAATGTGTTCCCAAACTGGTTACGTGTTGCAAGAGTAGATTTGCTGAACGCTGTAAACTTTTTACGTAGAGCATTTGAGAAGAACAACATTATTGATCACATCATCTCTTTTCAACATTAAGTGAGATTCAATTTGCAATGCCCAAAAACAGCCTTTAATTTCGGATTCCCCCACCCCCACGAAAAGTTGCAATTGTTTTTCTTTTCTTCTTTTAAAAATAAATGTACAAATGTATTTTTTTTTTTTTTCATTTTTTCACTTTATTATTATTAAATAAATAAATGCATAATTTTGGTTTAATGTATACTGACTTTTTTTCTAAAATGTTCTCCCTTTTATTTAGGTCCCGGCGTTTATTTCGGTCTATTTCAATCCGTCCCTATGTGACCGGAATAAGCGGCGACCACTGTAATTTAAAATTTAAAAACTTTTCAATTACATTAGCTTTTAAAAATAACTGTTACAAACTCCTAGATTTGCAAGACCCCTTTAAGTCATTAAAATGATGAATAAACCTATTTTTGTGTTGTTATTCACTGTATAAATTATACACTGAACTATAAGCAGCATGATAAAGTAAATAAAAAACTTTGTAAAAAACACACATAAGAGGTTATAGGTAAGAAGATACGTACGTTTCGGCCTTCGTCAGTCCAAGCCCTCGTTACAAAGAACACAGGCAACTGAAGAGATAAACCTGGCACAGACAGATTTATCTCTTTTCAGTTGCCTGTGTTCTTTGTAACGAGGGCTTGGACTGACGAAGGCCGAAACGTACGTGTCTTCTTACCTATAACCTCTTACCAGCAGTGATCCTCTGCTGGGCACGTCACCACTAAAAGACTTTTTTTTTTTTTTTTTTTTTTAAATAATTATGCCTCTTTTTTTTTTTTTAATGTTAGAACCTGCTGGACACTATTCTATTAACAAGAATAATGTTTCTGGTTTTAGTATTATAATGAAATTGCAAGCTTTAATTCACAAGAATTGAATTAGCAAGCAAACCCACCCGAAACAGATCCTAAATATCTACTTCAAAAGTGCACACACATCTTTGGGATTTGATGCAGTGAATATAAAATCATCTATGATTAAAATAAATAAAAACTTTGTGAAAAAAAAGACACATAAAATGTCTTGAAGTCTTCATTATGTTTGGCGCTGCCATCTATTTGCATTTTGAGGAGATACAAAAAAGAAAAAAAATATTTTTTTTTTTTGGTTAATACCAATTTATTATTATTTGGAAGGCCGGATTTGAGAGGTTCTACTGTATTGTGTTAAGTTTAAACTAAGACAAAACAACTATTTCTGTTTTCTTAAGCTGTTGAATTTGTGATGTACTGTTTATAGATGTATATAAATTTTTTAAATACAAAAACACACATAACAAATAGCATGTTTTACAAAATTGATTACATCACATTTACAATAACTTAACTATTTGGATCACAGATAATAGTGAACAGGGAGAATTGTCTGGATAATGTTAACCATTACATATTTGATTGGGACCAATATTTTTGGTCAGATGAATCGAACCAATTTGAAGATCCTGAACTATGTACATCGAACTGCATTTGGTTCCTATTTACTGAACCAGAATCATTTTGGAAACAGTCCCTGGCATAACTCATTGGCCGTCTATTGGCTTTTAAAGATTCCCTTGGGAAAACATTTTGAGCACTTACAATCAGCTGACATAAAGATTCGCCAACAGTTGGTTCCAATTCCTGCAAAATATATTAAATATTATATTTATTTGAAAAAATTCTTTGAAACACATCTTTAACAATTATAGTGGAGTCTTGACTTACACAAGGCATGTGTTCCACAACTCCTCTCATAAGTGAAAATTTCGAAAGGTGAAATAGGGCATATTTACGACTTTTCGAAACACATACACCGTTACTTTAGACCAGTGGTTCCCAACTCAACTTAACCCGCGGACCACTCAAAAGAACCTTCTTTCCCAGAAGAGGGGGGGGGGGGATAAAATTTTCCTTTTAAAAAGTAAAAGCTTTTTGTACAAAATGAAAAATTTAAAGAAGTGCAGGAAATTCCCACTTACATAAAGATTCTGATAATAGCTAATCAATCCTGCTTACATATACTTACAGCTGAAGATAAAAGATTGTCTAAGATGATACAATATTTCATCAAGTTATATTTAATACTGTGCCTGCCTGTATTTTCACTATTTTGCAAGGATTATGAAACATTTTTCTTAATCCTTTAAAGAAGACCAATTGAGCTTGTGGCAGCACGAGATCACCTCTGCGCACACAACACCCAGCAATTGAAGGCCGGTCGATGGGGTACTTTTTGGCCGAGCGAGATTGTGCCTCATTCTACTACCCATAAGTCCCTGGGTTCAAACCCAGCTCTCACCACACACTCTCCCCCCATTGATGACCTGGAGAACAAACACGCATTCTCCTTCTCGCCAATAGCAACAGATGGCATCAGCACCAACCTCTTCCATCTCTCGATCGGCTCTTTCAAAAGTGAGGGGCAGCGACCTCACGAAGTCCACAACAAGTGGCAGCGTTCTATAATGCTTGGAACATCATCTGTCAGCCTCTGACTGACTCTCTAGGTGGGGGGAGTAGTGTGGCGGCACTAAGTAGGGAGGCGGCTTAGACAGCTCCTCCTTAGCTGTGACAACTTTTTTTTTTTTTTTTTTTCAGATTGGGTTACCTTTTCCCCTAAAACTGTTTACATAGCTGCCAACTTGTGTGGCTTAGCTATATAATGTATGGATTTAGGACATTCTGTGAGATTTGTGATTTTGCAATTGGATTGTATGATTTTTTAAACAAAAGACAGTAATATTAATTTTGAAACATAAATCCTGCACTAATCTTTGTTTAAATGGGATTTTTGTGCCATTTCTGCCCAAATATGCTGTTTTAAAAATTTCTCAATTAAAAAAAATAATAATAAAGATCAATAGTTAATTGTGATAAGGTCTTTCTTCCTCAAATGCTGGGGCAAACAAAAAGACATACTGTCAATGCGAATGCTCCAGCAAAGAAATCGAAGTCCAGGTCTGTAAACCTTGCTCTCCCTGGGAGATAAAACTAGTTGGCCCGAGAGTTATATATAGATTCCGCAATTTTGTTTATTTTGTGCAGATTGCTGCTTTATCCCCCTCTCAGACTGGTGAATTTGTTTTTCTTTTGTGATGTACAAATTTGATAAGCATTAAACTCTTGCATCCCAATTTCAACCTATTTCCAGCCACATTTTTGAGAATTAATATTTTTTCCTTAACATTAATTGAATAGAAAAATTAAAAAAGGGTCCATCTTGACGTTTTTTCAAAATTAACCTTTTTTGCTTCTTTTTCATGTACATATGCAGCCATTTATTTTTTGAGCAAGAAACACTGATATCTAGTTTATATACTGGTGTAAAACATCCCTAGTAGCACAATTAGTTCAAAAGACGTCTTTTGAACATTATCGGGGTATATTTTTGTAATTTTGCATGATAATATAATCACAAGGCATAACAATGTAGTGAAATATAGAAAACTTTTTTACTTCTGTCCTTTTAAAAAATATACATTTAATGTAATGCTGTTTTAGTACTAAAACCACCCAGATCCTTGGATGAATTTCGAGGTCTCATCTCAGAAAACTGTAATGATCATTTTCTCTTCCAAATTTCCCTTCAAGGATACTACTTTGTCTTGTTATGATGTACACAGTTTTCGATAACGTTACCCCCCCCCCTCCACAAAAAAGAACTGTTTATATTAGCTTATTTTAATTATTTATTTATTTTCAAAGAAACCAGTAAAGGAAGAACTTCATTTAAAAGAGATGGTTCAGATATGAATGGAAATGATGAGACAAAGTTAAAAGGAAAGAAAGAATATAATGTCAGTGAAAAAAATGTTCATGAAAGCAAACAAAAAAAAAATGAACTTACCGTGCTTTTTACTATTTTAAAAATTTATTTTTTATTTTATTTTATTACATACATTACATAGCTTTTTAAAATTTCTTTTTAGATGTGTAATGAATTAACTGCTTTTCAGTATATTTTAACAATAAAAAAAATGTTTTGAAAAGCAAATAAGAAATAAAATAAATATGTTCATGCTTTTTCCGTGACATTTTAAATTTAGTAGCTACACTTATTGAATTACTGCATAAGGATATGAGACTGTAAGATTTTCAAAAATGGAATGCTGGCAGGTTTGTATTTGGTAAGAGTTAGACCTCCCTATATTGCCTGATCATGCAATGAATGTTTAAGTCACTAAATCTAATTTCTATGTCTTGTTTACTTTTGAACACATTACACAAGGCCTAGCAAGATTTAAGTTTCTGGATTTCAATTTTAAGTTTCTGGATGTTTTGTTATTGCTATTTACATTTCTCCTTTTCATTTTATATTTAATAGGATATTCAGTGTAATGTTTCTCCCGCATGGGGAAGCAACATTACACTGAATATCAAACAACTTATATTTTAAGACTTCTAATTAAGGGATTTGTTTGTATAAGATAGCTTTTTATACTAAATTAAAGATGCTCTACGCTTTTGAAATTGCTTTTTTATTATTATTATCTTTCAGCAGTTTTTGAGATTTGAAGGATCATCTTCATATGACACATAATTGCTTAGGCTGTAGGTAAACTCCAAATTCACAGCAAAAGCATAAGCTAGTTCATTCACCCCCAGATAGTCAAATATTGACTGTGCATAGCTACTATGAACATTTAGTATAAAGTACACTGCTCAAAACTATTAAAGGATATTTCAAGTTTTATATAAAACAATGGTATAAGAGAAATTTTTTTTGCAAAAAATGGAAGAAGACAGTCAACAATGCAAATTTTTCACATTTTCAAACTTTGGAGTATGAAAATTTTCAGTTTGACGTGAAAAACGATGCTTTAGTGGCACCGAATGAAATTTGGTTTTTAATAAAGTGGAAAAGAATGATTGACATTCTGTAAGTGACAGTCAACAATGCAAATTTTTCACATTTTCAAACTTTGGAGTATGAAAATTTTCAGTTTGACATGAAAAACGACGCTTTAGTGGCACCGAATGAAATTTGGTTTTTAACTTAATAAAAAAATAAAGTGGAAAAGAATGATTGACATTCTGCAAGTGCTTTGCTTTGATGAGTGTGATGTCTCGACGAAGGATTTTAACTGAATCAGAAGCTTGGAGAATTGGTCAGTTAGAAGGGGACCAAACACAAGTCGAAGTAGCAGAAGCCATTGGAGTCGCACAAAGTGTGATATCGAGGATCTAGAACCGTTTAATAGAGACTGGAAATGCAAGACCAGTGCAAGGTCACATACATTTGCAACAATGCCCAATGAAGATCGATATTTAACGCTGACAGCTCGGAAACACCAAAATATGAATGCCACTCTTTTTCAACAACTTCATTCGGCTACTGCAACAACAGTTTCAACTCAAACTGTTTGAAACTGACTCTATGCTGCAGGCGTGCATGCTCCCTGACCAACAGGTATGTTTTAGGTTAACAGAAAGGCAGCGTAGGGTGTGGGCAACAGAGCATATCAACTGGACGAGAAACGAATGGTGCAATATTCTTTTCTCTAACGAGTCCCACTTTTCTGTTCATACTGAAAATAGGCATACTTTCATATGGAGGGAATGTGACACTAGAAGCATCCCTTCATTTATGCTGAAAAATGTCAGACTTGGCAGTGGGAGAGTGATGGTCAATGCTAGTATCTCCATTGATGGGCACACCGATCTCCATATCATTCAGAATGAAGCTCTGAGCAGTCGTTGATATAGGGATGAGATTCTCAGACCTTTTGTAGTCCCTTACTTTGCATCAATTGGAGATAACTTCATGCTAATGGACGACAACTGCAGGCCACATTATGCATGCTTGGTAGATGACTTCCATTTCGAAGAAGGAATCATACGAATGGAATGGCCAGTGTATTCTCCAGAAATGAACCCAATAGAACATGTTTGGAAAAATCTAGGGAGATGAGTTACTGGCCGCCTACCACTCCACATACTCCCTGAGAACTGGAAATAGCTCTTCTGGGGGAGTGGGACAGAATACCACAGCTTCTCATTAGTAGCCTCATTGACACAATGCCTCAAAGGTGTTGCACATTCTTGGCTGTCCGGCAAAATCATACCCCATTAAACACAATTTCTTTCAAGGAAAAACCTTTTTTTATTCATTTTTTTCTTGCATACACAGATTGTGTTTTTTTCCTTTAGTAGCCAAATACTCAATGAAATGCATTATTTTCTGCTAAGCATGTGTACTTTTTTTTTTTTCTTGCATAGGCTACCATGTCTTTCGATTATATATCAATCATCTAAATAATTGCCTAGCTGCAAGATCCACCCATAACTTCAATATCCTTTAATTGTTTTGAGCAGTGTAAATAATGTAAAGTAAGCTTTATTTAAAAAAAAAAGAAATATGAAGTAATTAACATCTCTAACATAGCTAAGAATTATCCCAATGAAACCAGTTTAACTAGTTTTCAAACAAAACAAATCTCATGAAAATTAGCTCATTCACTCAGAAGCTATAAAGCCAGAGACAAAAACTTCAAACTCCTTGCATCAAGGTTTTTAAACATTACATTACATTGCATTAATCAAATGGCTCAACAAATTTTGATCAAACATAGCAAAGAACTATCCCGATTAAATCAGTTTTAAAATAAAACAAACAGCAATAAAAGCTGTTCATCCAACTGGCAGCTATGATGCTACAGATAAACAAAGGTTTCAAACTTATAACACTCTTCTTGCTGTGTCACATGCAGGGCTTGATTTAAAAAAAAAAAAAAAAAAGGAGCACTAATTTGTTATACTGCAACTAGCGTTAATAATTCAATTTGTTGAAAAAGGTAATTTTTGCTTATGACTGTATATATATGCAATGTAATGTAATTAATATCAACAGAAATAGTCATGAAGGCTATTAAAATTTTAAAGCAAAATTTCACTTGAAAAAAAAAAAAATGTGCAGCAGAGCTTCTATACAAATTAAGCATTGCTTTGATATGGTTTATTCAATGTAGCTAAGAAGGTTAAAAATTTTATATTATACCAAATTTCTGGTGTAAATGTTTAATCATATAAAAAATACTACTGACAAAAAAAAATTATTCAAAGCATTTTCACTTTTAAATTAACTTACTTGACCATCTCTGGAGCTTTGTACTTTGCGGTTTTCATTCCAAGCATTCTGTAAGTGCCGTGTACTTTGAAAAGGAATATTGGCTCTGAAATGCAAGGGGGGAAAATTACATAGTTAAAAAATAAGACAACATGTAATAGGAGATAAACACAAAGTAAAAACCTATACTGACTTTTTAAGCCATTCAATTCTATAGCAAGCTCCAAGGTTTGGAGTGCAAAATTCCTGTGGACGATGATCAGCAAGGTGGGGTGTGAAACGAGCAAAACCTTGGAAATGGCCACTACCTTGTATTGAAAATATGAGGATAACAGTTTTCCCTTCCTAAAAATTTTTTTTTAATATCAAGAATGTGATAGTTATATTGTTACAGTAATACAATTAAATGAGATATTTCATACACATTGCACAAGGCATGCAGTTATATTAAGAAGTTTGAATACATCCTTTATGATTTGTTCTAAAACGAGTAAGAATATGTGAAATAATGGCGTCTGCTGGATTTTAAAGGTGGGTTATTTCTCTCAATAACAATGTTCTCTGAAAAGAAATCAGACAAAAAATTTTACTTTCATTTTGTTATTGAGTTTGTTCTGTTTTATTGCTCTTAGAGCATAACTTACGAGTTATTTTGTGTGTTCCTGTGAAAGAGCTTTCATTCAAATCATTAATGTTTTCATAACATACCGTATTGGCCCAAATTTAATGCGACCCCGAAATTTTTCATCAAGATTAATTAGAAAAATCCTGTATTCCTACCTAGAATTTAGCGAGAGTCAGTTTTTTTTTATGAGCAATGATCAGTAAAAAACACCAAGTTGTATTTGGGCCAATATGGTATGTCCACATGTACTTCAAGAAGTCAATTTTCAGTTGAAACTATGAAAGTAATTCTATAAGCAATTGTGATAAATTGAGATACAAGTTTAATTCATTCCTTGACCAAACTTATTAATCAAAATAACTGTATCTCAAATAAATTTTCCCCAATGAAGTGACTGAAATGTGTTTTATCTGAACTAGACCTAAATAAAACCTTTCAGTCTTTATAGAAGCTCATATTTTATAGTTACCAATTTTTAAAAATATATATACATATTGTAAAAAAAGAAAACATAGTTGGTAGAGTCCTTTAGCATGGATTAGTAAATTTTTGTTTTACTTCCACTTTTGTCTGTTCATTTAACTTACACTTAAACTTGTACGTAGCTTGTATTGCAAATTTCAATTCATATCTCAAGTTGGAAAGTTAACTTAATGGTGGGTTGTACCTCAAAAAAACTTGAGATACAAGTTTGAGCACTTGTATCTCAAAGTATCCCTGTATATCATCTAATCATACAGTTGTTCATTTTCATGGTACTCATTGTAGACAATTTTACCAACATATAAAGCACAGGTAATCTGAATATTATCAAAATTTTAATCCAGGGTAGATTGAATTTGAATAAAAGTACTGCTAAAAAAAATTAATAGCTTTTTTTACTTACTTTTATAGAGGACAGTAACTTCCTCTCCGTGATAGGTGAAAATGCAAAAATATTCTGTGCCATTGATATTTCTACAACTCTTGAAGTATTTGCTTTGATAATAAAATAAGCTATTCTATAATTACATGCAGATGATGCATTATGAGACATTTGGTTATTACAAAAAGACTGGGGCACTGGACCAGGAATAGGACTACTGCTGCCATAGCTAGTACTGAAATTACTGGCTCCTGAAGATGAAGTAGAAAAAACAGATTGATCATCTGGGGAAAAAATAACCAGTGTAAAATAAATAAGTATGTTTATGCTGCATGATACATTCCATGTATCTATACTGCATATAAATGTAATTTTCATCCTTTTAAAATTTGGCAGGATGGCTATAAATATAGATTAGTTATAGGCAGGCTATACATACAGATTTTCAGTGTGCCAAAACGTAATAATTAGTCAAGGTGATCCTGAATAATAGAACATCTTACTTATTAGAATAAATTTTTTGTGGCAAATTGGCTACTGCATTAAGCGGGTTCGACAGTATATAATAAATTACAAAGTTATGGAAAAGGTATAGAATTTTATTAAATGGTTAAAATTTTAAGAGATTAAATGGGAATACGTAAATACACAAAACTAAAATTTTTATATGTACCCTGTACAAAAGAAACTCTGACTATAATAATAAATTACAAGTTATAAAAAAGGTACAGAATTTTATGAAATGATTAAAATTTTAAGAGATTAAATGGGAGTAAATTCAAACATAATATTTTTATATGGACCCTGTAAACTACTTTTTAGAGGCTCTAAAAGGAAAAAACCATTGCTTTTCAGGTGTCATAGATAAATTTAAAAAAAAAATTGTCTTAAAAATAACAATTTTATGTATAATCCCTAACCAACTTTGTTTAAAGATCAAGGGACTTTTAACAGTGAAAGACTGAAATTTTGTACATCACCTAGTTAATACATAGGGCACATTTTACTATGAATTTTTTTGAATGGGAGAAATATTAAAATTAAAATTTTGCATTCATTTATAACTAGCTGTCTGCCAGTGGTCGAGATTCGACCATAGAGCACTGAATTTTTTAATTTAAGTGTGAATAAATTTCTTCTGTCAAAGAGTATGTCTCAAGATTCCATATACAGTGGAACCTACTAAAGTGACCACCTTGGCTAAGAGACCCTCTGTCTATAGTGACCACTTTTGTACAATATTTCACTTTACAACCAACACACTTTTTTGTGAAGATGCAGATGGTGTTTTTGTAAAAAATCTATCATATTTTGCTAACTGGAAAGGCAGCTCCAGTGAGTGGGTCATAGGGGTCATCTCCCTCTACCGACCTTGTATTTCACACATTCACTGAATGTGTGAAATCTATATTAAAATAGCTTTCTAAAACTATTTGACAATCTTTGCCAGGAATATTCTACTATATTTTTCCTTTGTAATAAACTGTCATGTATGCCAGTTCCTAGCCAAATTTGGAAGATATCGCCAAGCTTGGTTTAGTTTTAAAGACTTTTTGACACAAAATTTGGCGATCCATTATCAAAAATTGTGAAACTTGTGCAACTTTCAATGTTTTATTCCCCCGCCTCAGTCCTTTCCCATTATCTGGCAAACACATTTGAAAAAAATGCTTCAGTTTGACAAATTGTGTGGCCACTAAAAAAACTGCTTGGTTTTAATAGAGCAGTAATGCTTTAAAAAAAAAAAAAAAAAAAAAAAAGTAACATTTTTTCATTTGTTTTCATCTATCTTCTCAGATTGAATCATTAAAATGTGAGGGTGAAACGGTAGTTCTAAGATCCAGATTCTATTTCCCATTGTAAATAAGCGGGACTAGTAAAGATTCTTGTGTTTGACATTTATGTGGATGGGTTTTTCAGTTGGTTTGCAATTAGGTTTCTTACAGGTGCTTATCATTCAAGAGTTACCATGGCATGACTTCGGAATTTGAAAAAGAGAAAATAGGGACCATTTACATGGAAAAGGGACTTTTAGAGAGTTCTAACTAAAAAAGAGACTTTTAGGGAAAAAAGAGACTATTTGTGAGCCCTGATCAGTTTGCATTTTGATCAATTTAGGCTGATCTAAAAAGTCTAGTGGCCCCTTCCCAAAATTGAGCTTGGAATCATCCTCAGCTAAAGGCCCATTATGTTTGGAGTTATAAAATCTTAAACCGTCAAATGATTGAACTGTACTTGATGAGGCGTACCACTGACTATGTATAAAAACTTGCTGCCTCAATAAATTTGCCCTTTTTCTGAATGATTGTCCTTGAGATTTATTTTCTGTCATCGCAAATGCAGGTACATTTGGAAATTGAGTTTTTTGAAAGAATACGGTAAAATAGTACCAGAATATTTATAAGTGGAATTAAAATTCGTTTATTACCTGAGGTTCCAGTTCAAACTTTGCAGTCAATAGCATTACAATATATAAACTTGATGAGCATTCTCAATCCATTGACTAATGATTCCTTTGTATTTAACTTTTTCATTAGTGTAACGATGCTGTCAACTTTCAATACTTACTTATATGGTGGCAAACTACAGTAGTTTTTGGTTAGCCTGGAGCAAATCCTGCCAACTGAAAATGTTTAAAGACTACTTCGGAAACATTCTTGTTCCCCAAAACAAAGCCCAAAAAATTTAATCTGTATACAAAATAATATTTACATACAGAATTCAATATATACAAAAATATCAATATACTAAAAAGAAATTTGTATGCTTATTAGTTACATAATGTGAAATTGGAGAAACTGTGTGGAATTAAATTAAAATACGAAATTAAATTTAACTTTCAAAATATGGAAAGGGATAAACAACTATGTACTGAAAATCACTTTGGCACAGATGACAATTATTTGGGAATTTTTCACTTGCTCCCTGAAAAAAAAAAAAAAAAAGAACCCTCATAGTTAAAGAATTTAAAAACTACTGGATAGTTATTCATTTCATTGTCATCTCAAATTATTTTATCTTAGTTATGTTGATATGTTCTCTATTCATTAGATATTCGATTAAGTCAGCATAATAAAAGTTCAATCATAATTTTTAGTTTCTATTATAACTGACTTCAATATGTAATCTGAGTATGTTTTCGGAAATATTTCCATACACTTCATTAATATTATTTTCATTCCCTATTAATTGCTGAGGTTTTTGTTCAATGATACTTTTGGAGAAAATTTGCTTTAACCTACTGCGTAGTCATTATGAAGAAATTGTAGAATTGGCGTGTTTCTGTGGAGCATCTCTTGGATTGCAACCTGCCCTGTTTGGTTTGTTTTTCCACAGCTTTAAAACACATAATTTGCAACACTTTGTGCACTTATCGACCGTCTAAAAGCCACGAACATTTTAGTCATTGGCATTTCACCAAACTGGGGGAATAATTTCACTTTTTGAAAATTTTGTTGTAATACTATAACCCTATAGTACTGCTGAAACTCAGTGTTATTATTTCAAAATTGGCACAAAAATGGAAACATCGCTCGACTTTCAGTATGCGTTTTGAACAATTTAGGCTAATCTAAAAAGTCTAGTGGCCCACTCCGAAAATTCAGCCTAGACCTGTCCTCGGCTAAAGGCCCATTATGTTCGGAGTTATAAAATCTTAAACCATAGACTGACTGAACGTGACTTGCTGAGGTATACACTTACCTTGTATAAAAACTTACTGCCTCAATAAATTTGCACTTTTATCGAATGACAGTCTTTGAGATTTATTTACTGTCATCTCAAATGCAGGTATTTTTGGAAATTGAAGTTTTTGAAAGCATACAGTAAAATAGTACCAGAATATTTTATAAGTGGAATTAAAATTCTTTCATTGCCTGCTGTTCCAGTTCAAGCTTTGCAATCAGTAGCATTACGATATATAAACTTGATGCACATTCTTCTTCCATTAAAACTTCCTTTATATTTAAATTTCTGATTAGTATAACAATACAATTAACTTTCAATACTAACTTATGTGGTGGCAAACGATGGTATTTTTTGGTTAGCCAGGCACAAATCCTGCCAACTGTTTTGTCTGGGAAAATGCCCCTGTAGTAACGTAATCATCAGCTCAACCGAGCACATTACCATTTTTAAAAGGGATACTTTGACTTGTAACAAGGAATATTACTGTAAGTTTTGTTTTGCTTACTTAGTTGCTTTTCCCAGCCTGTAGCCGGATGATTGACTTTTAAAGTATCAAGATGATTTAAATACAACTGTTTTTATCTTATTAAATAACTAGCCGCCTCCGGCAACCAGTTGGTTCGCCATCTTTATAAATCTTGTTCGGAGAGAATCCTGTTCCTCACTGGCTTCCTTGGCACTGAAATCTCTCAGATTCTGAATGGAATTTAAAATTAAGATGGTTAAAAACAGGAGCGGCCCTAGGGTAAGTGGAGCCCCCTGCTAATTTAAAACAACACTCCCCCTTTTATGCGCTAGTTAGTTTTTGAGTTCGAAATGACGCCCCTTCCAAGCCGGCTCCCAGATGCGAAGCTTACCGTGTCGGGCCGCCCCTGGTTACAAAAATTAGATAGTTAAATGATGAAAACCTACAAAAAGGTACAAATTATTTTATTCCTATATTAATTCTGAAGAGCTTCTGGATATACAGGCCTTTATCAAAAAACGAAAAGGGGAAAAAAAAGTAAGAAAATCTGAAACACTTTCAGATTTAAAATACGCACTACAGTACTATATATTAAAAGTATATTATAATCCATGGGTCTACCCTATTTTTGTTCCTTATTTCATTAAGTTGGAAAGTATATCATTATTCATGAGTGTGATTACACAAAATTAAAATTGATATTTCTAACATCATTTTTCTGGATGTAATACATTAGAAATAGATGGAGAAAAGCTGCACAGAAAAATGCACAATTCCAACTGAATGAAAATTTCAAAAACTTATTCTCAGGTGTATTCATAATCCAAGTAGCAAAAGCAGACGATAAATTGCACCAAGCGCTAGAATCACATCTTCTCAAAATTGCATATACCTCCATGTGATGGAAATATCACATGTATTCCTGTTTTGCATTTTCTTTCATAAGTATTAATTTTACAATGTGTGTACTCCTGGTTCTTCCCCCTTTTCCTTTTTAAAATGTTTTCCCCGGCTAGCCAGTTCTTTTTGTGTGCTTCCAATATGGCGGCACGCTTGCACCACGTGTTCCTTCTTCAACAGTCACTGCGATTTTCGTGCATCTCGCCAACTCTTCATAATGAGGATCATAAGCGCCACTGGCAATCCGGCCATCTCCTCCGCGGCAAAATATTTCATCATTCCCCGGATGACGTCAGGGGTTTTCTGCCCGCGCTTACCTTTGAACCAATCGCGGCACTTTCTCCTCCCTGCCTGTGACGTGTGCCCGGGGTTGCCGAGAAAATTGGCGATGGCGAGCCGTCTGGAAAGAGCAAGACTTCACTTCACCTTTTTTCACCCCGTAAGTTCGACGCGCTAAGGAAGCGCTCCCCAACACGAACAACGTGGCCTTTTGCTGGAGGCGGCAGGAACAGTACCGTAGTAAATGTTTTAGAACCGATAAGTCTCCGTTAGGCAAATAAGACATCCCCTCCTTGTTAAATTACTTCGGTTTATTTTTTCAAAAAAACACAATGGTTGCAAGCTCCCCTTTTTCTGTAGTATTTGACCGAATTACATGGCGTGTGTGCCATTTTGCCTTTTTGAAGTACGCTATATAATCTATCTCCGTCTTGAATAGAACCCCATTAAATGTTCTTTTGTACTAATGTTAATGTACCGTGCATTCTGCCAGTGAATAAAGTTCTCCTGTTAGTAAGTCTAGTTAGAGTGTTTGTCTTTCATGTGTGTTTCCCTCCTCTCTCACGGACGATCTTCAAGCCCTGAACTACTGCTGGGGTAAGTCTTTGGTTTCCTTTCTTTTCATATCTTTTGTGGTCACCGAACGTTGTATTTCTCGTAGGACTTTTTCACAACGCCATGTGCTGCGGCTAGCCTGATCATAGGTCAATTATAGCGTCTCCTTGGTCGCTCTTGCAACGCCCGAGTTTACGCTATAATAAATGGTGCCGTTGACCATCTTTTTTGATCTGTTTGCTACCTATACCGAAGCACATTCCGAGTCCAATATATGTTGATTTTGTCCGCTTTGTTACGTTAATACTTGAGTTACGGCTATTCTTAATGTCCGTTTTCGGCGCCGATCGTTCAGTTCTGTTCATTATTTTTATTATCTGCTTTTCCCATTCATGGGAAATAATATTTTAATAGCTTTCGTATACCACATTACTGCAGTGTCTTTCGTCTTACGGTGACCAATTCCTTTTATAATAGTATTTTTTCTTCATAAGTTTTATGGTACATGTTGTAGTGCATTTTGTTGCAATGTATGCATTATATGTTTTGGTAATTTCTAAGTTTGTGCATTTTGTGTAGAGTATCCGTAGGCCCTATTATTAAAAAAAAAAAAAAAAAAAAAAATTACACTAATTTGTTTCATGCTTATTCATAGTTACATTGGCATCAATTTTATTTAATAAGTTTGTTTAGCTGGTATCTACAGTTGTATTTAAGTGATTTTTCTTAGTTACATACTTCATAATGTTTAAAATATCTCCTTTTCTTTTGTGAATCGATAGCGTAATAGTCTATCTTGTTTTTGAATAATTGCCTCTAGACATATTTCATCCTAGTTTTCTTCCACCCCTTTTGTGTCTTGCTGACTCCCTCATTGCCAGCTACAGTTTTTTTATATTTTACCTCTATGATATGGTCAATAATTTAAATTATTCTGCATTGTCTGAGTTTGTTTTTTTTTCTTCTCTCCCTGAATGATCATCTCTTGAAAATTCAGTTATTACATTGAGTTTTTGTAATTTCTAGTATTGTTGTAATAACCTTTTTGCCTTTTTTTTTTTGGACTCATTACCCACTTCAC
Source organism: Cheiracanthium punctorium (assembly GCA_038373885.1). Taxonomy (NCBI): domain Eukaryota; kingdom Metazoa; phylum Arthropoda; class Arachnida; order Araneae; family Cheiracanthiidae; genus Cheiracanthium; species Cheiracanthium punctorium. The sequence continues at coordinate 93,456 of JAWZYV010011713.1, read as the reverse complement.
CCTTTTTCTTCTCTGCAATATATATTACCGCTTTCCTTAACTGTAGCTATGCCTCGACCAAATGGATCAATCAGTGCGAATAATGACGAGAACTCTGTTCATCGCTCATTTATTCCACACCAGGAACCCTATGATGGTGATCCTGCTTCTCTGGATTTCTTTATTTCTCAAATTAATACCATAAAATCTCTCAATGGATGGGATGATAATATGGCCTTGTGCTACCTCAAGTCTAAACTTGTTGGACCAGCTAGAGATTTCTTTGTGCAATCAGCGCAATTGCAGGATGAGACTTCGTATGCAAAAGTCGTGGATAGTTTCTCTCAATACTTTAAATCTGATGCAAACCCTTCCATGCTTGACCTCCAATCTATTAAGTTGCTACCAGGAGAATCCGTCAGAGCCATGGCCCACAGACTTTCTAATATGGTGTCGAGGGTATTTCCATCTTTAAAAGACGAACATGCACTGAATGAGATGAAATTAAATCACTTTATGCTTGGTCTCCCCTCCGCGATTAAAACCAAGGTTCTCGAACTTGAAATCAAAGACTTTAATGCGGCTGTTGCAAAAGCACAGCATCTCGTTTCCATCCAGGCTTCTGATTCTTCTTCAGGTACTGACTCTTTGAATTTTTCAAGTGCCAAGGTAGATGCGATACAATCTTCTCTTGAAAAATTGGGGCAATGTTCCTCAGATAATTCTTCTTCCCGTTATAATAACCTAAGACAAAATTCTGTGTTTAAGTCACGTGGTCATAACGTTCATAATTTCTCGAGAAGCCGTTCTAGCAGAGGTCGCAATCCTTATAAGATAGATTTCAATAGTCGATTTCCAAGCCCACAACAATTCAGAAATAACAGCCGACCATCATACTTTCATAATAACAGGTCACGTGTCTCTTGCCAATATTGCAACAAGGCAGGACATGTTCTTAGCAAATGTTTCAAATTTCAAGATGATATAAAATCCGGCAAGCTATCACAAGATTTCGGTGCTGTTCCTGCCCCCTCCCGAGGTCACATCCCTAATACCCCCTCACATAATTCTTTTTTAACCTAAGGCCAACGCTACCTGTTACTGGTGACAGTAGCGGGCCGAATCAGTCTTTTCACCAGGTGCCAAAGTCAACTTTGTCTGCAACGGCACAACCCTTCATTCCTTCATCCAAACCGTCCATAATTCCTCGTGAAAACAAAATTAGTCAACAGCATAATACGCAAAAGATAATAATTTCAACGTCGCAATCCACACAGACTGACCCTGTCACAGTTCGCAATAGTCAGAATGAAATGCAGCGTGCCACACAAACTGATAATACCCTGCCACACTTCATATTTAACAACGTCGAAGGCTCTTCACAATCTCTACCAATCATCCAAATTTCGATTGCCAAGGAGGACATGCATGTTCTCTTAGATTCCGGCAGTACTGTAAATGTTTTAGATGAAGATTTTTTTCACTCTATTAAATCTAAGGTTAAATTCAAATATATATCGCGTAAAGTAAATATAAAAACCATCAATTCAGATGTGAACTTTTCAGCATGCATAATTCTGCCATTCAAGATTGGATCAAAATTTCATAAGGCTCATTTTTTCATCACCCCTCTTCATAGCCAATTCAAAGCCATTTTAGGCTTTAATTTTCTTTCTCAAAATAAGGTTGTTCTAAATTTATCTGATAATTCCATTACAATCAACGACATTCCGCTGCCTCTCTGCAAGGTACCAGAAGTTACTGACCATATTTCTCAAATGCAAGAAATCGATATCAGCAATAATGTTCACTTACTTAGAAAAGTATGCATGCCTCCACAGGAAACCGTATATGCTGAAGTCAAAACATCAAGAGGCTTCAAAGATCAATTTATCTTCCTACCCAAATTTCACAATGAATCAATTCAGGCCGACCCGTCCATTCACTCGTTTAATGATATCTGTGCTGATAGGGCTACTCAAGAGTCAAACCCTACCAATAACTTTTCTTATCATCAAAAAGTTGTTGATGTTGATCTGATATTTTCAATTCCACTGACGAATACGTCTGATGTTCCTCTTTATTTAAATAAAAATCAAATCATTGGCCATGTTGTTCCAATTCAAGAAGATGATATTTCATCAGATAGCAATAACTATTCCGTAAATGATTCTCATCAAATAAATTTGATTCTTCCAACTGAAGAGGTCCTTAATAAGCGTAGGCTTGATCTCTTGCCAGCCGATTTCAATCTTGACCATCTTCCCCAAGAGACTCGATTCCAATTCCTAAAATTTTTTTCCAATCATTTCACTGTTTTCTCAAAAGAACTGGATACTCTTGGCCATACAGACAGAGTCACTCCGGACATTCAACTTCTTCATGATACTCCTACCAAAACATTGCCCTTACCAATTCCGCATAGTTTACAAAGTGAGGCTCTTAAGCAATTGAACGAAATGATAAATGCTGGCATAATTCAACGTAATATTTCTAACTGGGCATGTCCTATGCTCCTCGTAAAGAAGAAAGGTGTCGACAAAGACGGTAGACAGCAATATCGATTAGCCCTTGATTTAAGGCTCCTCAATTCAATCATTAGGCTTTCTACATACCCACTTCCACGTATCAACACCATCATAAACAATCTTTCGAAATTTAAATTTTTCTCTGTCTTGGATCTCCCCAATGCATATTGGCAGATTCACATGCCTGATCACTTACAAAATTTACTTTCATTTACTACCCCATGGGGCTCCTTCATGTTCAAAAGACTAGTCTTTGGCCTCAAAAATTCAGCCAGCGTTTTCCAATATTTAATGGACTCTATTCTCGAAGAAACAGCTTGTGAAGGTATCTACGCCTATCAAGATGATATTATTGTAGGAGCAAATTCTGCTGAAGAAACCCTTTTAAAGCTTGAAAAATTATTTTGTTGTCCTGAAGAAATATAATATTACGTTGTCCCCAAGCAAATGCACCTTTCATACCTCACAAATTAAATATCTTGGGTTCCATATACAGCAAAATAGAATCTACCCTATTGAGTCTAACATTTCAAAAATCACTGCCTTTCCGTCTCCCAAGACAAAGAAGCAAACTAAACGCTTTCTTGGAATCTGCGGATTTTATAGACATTTAATACCAAATTTCGCTGAATTAGCACAGCCTCTGATCGATGTCTCCAAATTAAATGCGATTTTCAAGTGGACCCCTCTACAAGAAGAGGCTTTTCGAAAGTTACAAGACACCTTTTTCAAAAAACCCTTTCTTATGCTCCCGAAATTAGATGAACCTTTTGTATTGAACACGGATGCCTCAGGATCAGCGATTGCTGCAGTCCTGTTACAGAAGCATGGTGATGAATTTCTCCCCATATCATTCTTTTCTAAAGCTTTATCTCCATCCGAAAAAAAATATCCAGCTCTTAAACTCGAACTTATGGCTATACATAGGGGAATCCTTGCCTTTAAATATTACCTTTTCGGACGTCATTTCAAAATTTTATCTGATTCCAAGCCGTTGAAGCACTATCGACATATTTCATCCCCTGCTGATGTTACTACTCGTTGGCTCATGGACATTGCGGAATACTCCTTCGATTTTCAGCACATTCCAGGCAAAGAAAATGTACTTGCAGACTACCTGTCTCGCCTCGAACAAGATCCCACGACTGATGATTTATCATGCAACCAAGACATCATTAACTCTGATGAAGCCATTCCAGTGTTCCTCAATCATTTAAACTCTTCAGACCCTGAAAATGAAATTTCACTTACCACCTTTTTAGACGAGCAGTCAAAAGATCCTTTCATTTCTTCTCTCAGAGACAAAATCATGCAAGGAACCCTTCCACAGAAATTTTTCAAGTATTTCATTAACCCACAAGATAATCTTCTCTACCATGCTAATTCAAGCCCTAACTCTAGTTCATCACATGATGCAAGAATTGTAGTTCCTCAGTCACTAATCCCAAAGTTACTACGAATTTTTCATATTGACCATAGTGGCATTCATAAAACATATCAGGGTTTAAAAGCAAAATATTTCTGGAGAAACATCTTCATTGACACAAAGAATTTTGTAGCTTCTTGCCACCAGTGCCTTCAATTCAAAAGTCATTGCATTCCGCATGCGCCTCTACAGGTTGCACCTTTCCCGAATGCTCCTGGTATCGAGATTGCCATGGACATCGTAGGCCCTATCCGACAGACATACTACATACTCACCATTATTGACAAATTCAGCAGATTTATGCAACTGTTTCCTCTAAAAAATATCACTGCGAAATCTGTCGCTGATTCCTTACTACAGTACATCTGCATACATGGACGTCCTTCTCTCATTACAACTGACAGGGGTACACAGTTTACTCCAGAAGCACTCCATATATTAAACAAGTCTTTAGGTATTAATCTCCGTCACACTACCCCAAACAGGCCACAAGCTAACTCTTATGCGGAAAGGATAAATGCCGCTATAAAGTCTTCTGTCAAGTCTTTTGTCCAGAATGGACATCCATTCACGGAAGCTGTCTTGCTACATCAGGCATTGCACAATGCTACAACCCACGATTCCATTGAAGTGGCTCCAAATCTGGTTCATTTTGGGAGAACTCTATCCAATGTCTTTGACACGTACTTTCCAAATCACACACCCAGTTATCCGTCCCAACACCAGTATGTCAGTAAGTGTCTCCAACTCATGGATAACATATACAGGAATGTGTTCCAATCCCATATTGATAAACAAGAGAACCGGAATCGTCTCTACAAGAAGAAGGCAAAATTGCGTCGCTTTAAAGTCGGAGATGTAGTGTACATAAAAACAAGATCGTCTTTCCGCCCTACCCTTTATGGGCCATACGTAGTGATTCGCCTCGTCAGTCCGGTAATTGTGGCAGTGAAACGTGAAAACAGCCCCGTCATTACTGAATCACTTATCCACATAGACTCCATATGGAAGGTGCCAAGACGAAAAGACCATCTGAAAGAATCAGCGTCACTACATAAATCTCAGACCCCACAGCACCAAAAAGGATGTCAGGCCACCCCAACTGCAGTTCCTTCCTTTCCTCATGTGTCTTCAACATCTGCTGTCCCCTGTAACTGTGATGAATGTGCTGGTGGTGCATCACAACTGGAAACAGTGGGTGTTGTGTCTTCACGAACTGAACCCTATGGCATGATGGAAGGTCCCTCCACCCCGTTTCAGTCTCCAGTGGCAGAAGTGTCTGGCGTATCTCAGATGTCAACACCCCCTCCTGAACTGTCTCCCATTTCGACGGCCCCCCAAGATGGGTATGCGAATGATGACTCCCCTCCCTGTCTGATGCCTGAAACCTCCTTACCTGATAGCACACTTCTGCAGAGTCCTCCCCATACTCGCCTACAAGGAGTAGAGATGACTGACAGTGCTCCTCAGTGTACCCTGGCAGATGAACAGACTGGTGACGCATCCTCCCAGGACTCTCGTGGTACAGGACACGCAAGGTATTTTCTTCGAAAGAGAAGCAAGTAACTTTTTTCCTTTTTTTCTTCCTCTTGTAAGAATTTCGCCAGAGAATGTATGACATCTGAAATGTAATTCTATTTTCTCCATGAACAATCCTGTTTGCACCCACACTTGCTGTCACGAAGAAGACATTGTATTTTTTTCTTCCATATAGCCAACCTTGTTTAGCATTGAAGTGTCACTAGTGTATATTTTTTGCTCACCCCAATTGTATTTAATGTCTCATATAGCCAAGTTTTTCGCATTGAAGTGTTATTTGCAAATTTTTTTTCATTCCACTCATAATTTCACTCTCATTGTATATCTGCAATATAACTTTTCCAGTGTTCTAAATGTGTTTCGTGTAATAATATTATGGAAGTGTTTTTTTTAATCCATATGTAACTTGTTAAATTTACTACATAATGTGAGTATTCATGTGCATGGTTTTCATCCCTCACAATACCTTTGATGACTCCCTTTCCTCTTAAAGACTATCTTAAACGTTCTGGTCACATGATTCTAGTGTATGAGAAGGAACTGATCAGCCTTCTCATTAGATAGTGTGCCACTCCCTTTGACCCTTTTATTCAACCTCTTTCTTTTTGTGTAGTGTCAACACATGCACCTGCTGCAGCCTGAATGTCTCACTTTATACCATTACAATAGTACCTGACTTACAATTTTTTTTCTTCACCAGCCATAAGCTACAGCAATATTTTATTGAGTTCTTGTTTAGTGTAATATTTTCTTTCATGTTCCTACTTACAAATATATTATGTACATGTACTGTGTTTTTTTTTTCAGACTTTTGGGTACCCAGAGAGTGTATATATTATGATGTGCTAGGGTATAAACAAAGGATCCTTTGCTCCTCCCTATTAATTGCTGAGGTTTTTGTTCAATGATACTTTTGGAGAAAATTTGCTTTAACCTACTGCGTAGTCATTATGAAGAAATTGTAGAATTGGCGTGTTTCTGTGGAGCATCTCTTGGATTGCAACCTGCCCTGTCTGGTTTGTTTTTCCACAGCTTTAAAACACATAATTTGCAACACTTTGTGCACTTATCGACCGTCTAAAAGCCACGCACATTTTAGTCATTGGCATTTCACCAAACTGGGGGAATAATTTCACTTTTTGAAAATTTTGTTGTAATACTATAACCCTATAGTACTGCTGAAACTCAGTGTTATTATTTCAAAATTGGCACAAAAATGGAAACATCGCTCGACTTTCAGTATGCGTTTTGAACAATTTAGGCTAATCTAAAAAGTCTAGTGGCCCACTCCGAAAATTCGGCCTAGACCTGTCCTCGGCTAAAGGCCCATTATGTTCGGAGTTATAAAATCTTAAACCATAGACTGACTGAACGTGACTTGCTGAGGTATACACTTACCTTGTATAAAAACTTACTGCCTCAATAAATTTGCACTTTTATCGAATGACAGTCTTTGAGATTTATTTACTGTCATCTCAAATGCAGGTATTTTTGGAAATTGAAGTTTTTGAAAGCATACAGTAAAATAGTACCAGAATATTTTATAAGTGGAATTAAAATTCTTTCATTGCCTGCTGTTCCAGTTCAAGCTTTGCAATCAGTAGCATTACGATATATAAACTTGATGCACATTCTTCTTCCATTAAAACTTCCTTTGTATTTAAATTTCTGATTAGTATAACAATACAATTAACTTTCAATACTAACTTATGTGGTGGCAAACGATGGTATTTTTTGGTTAGCCAGGCACAAATCCTGCCAACTGTTTTGTCTGGGAAAATGCCCCTGTAGTAACATAATCATCAGCTCAACCGAGCACATTACCATTTTTAAAAGGGATACTTTGACTTGTAACAAGGAATATTACTGTAAGTTTTGTTTTGCTTACTCTGTTGCTTTTCCCAGCCTGTAGCCGGATGATTGACTTTTAAAGTATCAAGATGATTTAAATACAACTGTTTTTATCTTATTAAATAACTAGCCGCCTCCGGCAACCAGTTGGTTCGCCATCTTTATAAATCTTGTTCGGAGAGAATCCTGTTCCTCACTGGCTTCCTTGGCACTGAAATCTCTCAGATTCTGAATGGAATTTAAAATTAAGATGGTTAAAAACAGGAGCGGCCCTAGGGTAAGTGGAGCCCCCTGCTAATTTAAAACAAGACTCCCTTTTTTATGCGCTAGTTAGTTTTTGAGTTTGAAATGACGCCCCTTCCAAGCCGGCTCCCAGATGCGAAGCTTACCGTGTCGGGCCGCCACTGGTTACAAAAATTAGTTAGTTAAATGATGAAAACCTACAAAAAGGTACAAATTATTTTATTCCTATATTAATTCTGAAGAGCTTCTGGATATACAGGCCTTTATCAAAAAACGGAAAGGGGAAAAAAAAGTAAGAAAATCTGAAACACTTTCAGATTTAAAATACGCACTACAGTACTATATATTAAAAGTATATTATAATCCATGGGTCTACCCTATTTTTGTTCCTTATTTCATTAAGTTGGAAAGTATATCATTATTCATGAGTGTGATTACACAAAATTAAAATTGATATTTCTAACATCATTTTTCTGGATGTAATACATTAGAAATAGATGGAGAAAAGCTGCACAGAAAAATGCACAATTCCAACTGAATGAAAATTTCAAAAACTTATTCTCAGGTGTATTCATAATCCAAGTAGCAAAAGCAGACGATAAATTGCACCAAGCGCTAGAATCACATCTTCTCAAAATTGCATATACCTCCATGTGATGGAAATATCACATGTATTCCTGTTTTGCATTTTCTTTCATAAGTATTAATTTTACAATGTGTGTACTCCTGGTTCTTCCCCCTTTTCCTTTTTAAAATGTTTTCCCCGGCTAGCCAGTTTTTTTGTGTGCTTCCAATATGGCGGCACGCTTGCACCACGTGTTCCTTCTTCAACAGTCACTGCGATTTTCGTGCATCTCGCCAACTCTTCATAATGAGGATCATAAGCGCCACTGGCAATCCGGCCATCTCCTCCGCGGCAAAATATTTCATCATTCCCCGGATGACGTCAGGGGTTTTCTGCCCGCGCTTACCTTTGAACCAATCGCGGCGCTTTCTCCTCCCTGCCTGTGACGTGTGCCCGGGGTTGCCGAGAAAATTGGCGATGGCGAGCCGTCTGGAAAGAGCAAGACTTCACTTCACCTTTTTTCACCCCATAAGTTCGACGCGCTAAGGAAGCGCTCCCCAACACGAACAACGTGGCCTTTTGCTGGAGGCGGCAGGAACAGTACCGTAGTAAATGTTTTAGAACCGATAAGTCTCCGTTAGGCAAATAAGACATCCCCTCCTTGTTAAATTACTTCGGTTTAATTTTTCTCAAAAAAAGCACAATGGTTGCAAGCTCCCCTTTTTCTGTAGTATTTGACCGAATTACATGGCGTGTGCGCCATTTTGCCCTTTTGAAATACGCTATATAATCTATCTCCGTCTTGAATAGAACCCCATTAAATGTTCTTTTGTACTAATGTTAATGTACCGTGCATTCTGCCAGTGAATAAAGTTCTCCTGTTAGTAAGTCTAGTTAGAGTGTTTGTCTTTCATGTGTGTTTCCCTTCTCTCTCACGGACGATCTTCAAGCCCTGAACTACTGCTGGGGTAAGTCTTTGGTTTCCTTTCTTTTCATATCTTTTGTGGTCACCGAACGTTGTATTTCTCGTAGGACTTTTTCACAACGCCATGTGCTGCGGCTAGCCTGATCATAGGTCAATTAGAGCGTCTCCTTGGTCGCTCTTGCAACGCCCGAGTTTACGCTATACTCCATTTTATTTTTTGCCAAATTATAAAGTTGCACATTTTAGTCTCGGAAAATTTCCAAATTCTGTTTTTCTTTTGAGTATAAAAAATTTCATTCTGTTCTGATTTCACATGCACACGATATTTTAATTAAAAAACAACCTAACAATATAATTTTTTTTTAAATCGTTATTCTTTTATTTTTACTTCAAGAGTTTGAATCATTTAATAAATTTGCCAAATATGGCTAACTAGATATGCTAAATTCTCCCTCTTTCCACTGTGGGGTTACAATTGCAAACTGGCGCGAGCAAAATTAGAAATCCTAAAATTTCCTAAAATAATTCGAATTTCAAAAAAATTGCTTTGAGGTAAGTCGGGACCCATCCTGGAGAATTTCCATACAAAATTTCTAAGATCACCCGTCTACGAGCTAGGCGAGATACAGACTAACTTACTAACCAACTAACATTTTACACTTTGTTTTATTTATATAGATTCTATCTTTTTTACACTGTCTTCCACATTAAGCAAGCTTTTTAAACTGCTCCCATTACGTATATATTCTACTGATCTATAATGTTTTAGAAGTGAGTACTGAAGGACTTGAGAGAAAAATTTGAACTTTTATTCAGACTGTCCTCACATGCCCGTTTGGTACGGACTATCAAAATTTTAATTGATTTCATTTATTTATTTATGATAAATGCCAGGCTTTAACAATCAAGTCATTAGCCTTCTGGCTTCCCAATATTTTTGAACAATACAGTTAAAACTTTTGTGCAAAACACGCGTCCATATGTAATCTGTCCGTTGAGAATCCAGAGTCACACAGACAACAAACTGGAGAGTCCTTCAGTCTAATTCTAAAAAGATTGGCACTGAGACAATTGTGTCCTGTTAAGACAAAAAGTGGCAACAGCAGAACTTCAAGAGAGAATCAATTTCATAGAATTCTTTACTTTTTATGTAACTTACAATGGGCTTAGTTATAGCTTTCTAATCGGTGGGGGCCCAGCTCAGGGGGAGGGACATTCCATTCTTATTATCGTAAATTTTACAGTAAATATCTGGTAAAAATTTCAATAGCATTAAAACATTTTAAACTCCTTGGAGTAAATTGTGTTTGTTATGCACTAAATTAAAAATTTTCAAAATTAATATATTTTTCTTAATAAAAGCTGATGTTTTACAAGCAGAGGCTTTTCAGTCACAGCCCACTTCAAGTTCATATGAGAAAAACATAAGCTAGCATGATCAATCCAACTTTCTACAGACCACTAAGTGCTTAAGGCAGTAAAATTTGGGGGGGGGGGGGAAAGCTAGATTGCTTTTACAAAATGCAAAATGCACATTTCCTTATAATAAAGTTAACTTATAAATATATTTCAAAAATATTTCCTCTCACACACATTTAAAAAAAAAATAAATAAATAAAAATATTTTTTAAGGGTTTAATATAGAAGTTAATAATAAACTTTATTTATATAATATTTTTAAAATGTCAAAAGATATTTTTTAACTATTTATACTGAATACTTTACTTGTTTTTCAAAAAATCAGTTTCCTGTTTAAGAAGCTTTCCCAGTTAAAAAATTTCCACCCTTCACCTCTTGGAAAACTTCTTAAGAGGGTTTTACTGCTTATATTTTATTTTAAAGGGATAGTAATCGCTTTTTTCTTCTTTTTTAAAATTTAATTCATTTTATTTAATACAATTCAATTTGAAATTTTTACTTTTATTTATACAACCAAAAACTATTTACTTTAATGCAGCTTCAAAATAACTCAAAATAAAGTGCAAATAGACTGGACAAGTAAGAATAAATATTTCTGTTAAGACATGAATATTTACACATTAATCAGACATTCTATTTTCTACAGGACTTCAGTTTTTTGGAAAGCAGTCTGGCATGCTAAGAAAGGTTTTAATAAAACTATAATGTCCTATTTTTGACTAAAAATTTTAAATTTTGTAAAATAGTTTTTTTATTTCTACTGAAACCTGGATTAAATATGACAACTTTTCATTTTAATGTCATTAATCCAGAGCATTTAATAGATGATGTTTAACTCCATATAAAAAAAGCAATATTATTCAAAAAGGTAACCGATTTATTTCATTGAAAATAAAATATAATAAACAATAATAATAATCAATCAATAAAATTGTAATTTTTTTTAAAATAAAAACCTTAAATAATTATTTGCAATTTTATACTTTAAAATCATTTAGTGTTGTTTAAGAAGCACTAAACTACACCAATCAAAAGTTTCAATGGTCAAATTTAAATCAATATCAAAACATATCCATATTTAAGCATAGCTACAATGAAGTCAATACTGCATATACTTAATTTTTAATGTGCTTTGATTTATTTATTCATTCATTTATTTATTTATTTATTTTTCTGTCATATCTTATTGATCGATCTTAAGGTCTTGATGAAAATCATGAGTAGAATTTTGTAGTAGTGCTTACCAAAACTTTAAGTGTAAGAAATTTTGTACTCTTTTAAGGTGTGTAAGGTGCCTTGCAACCTTTGTAAGTTGACCAGTTTTGTAATTCCCGAGGGAGGTCAAGTTAGAGAGATTCCACTGTACTCAAAAATTGTGCATGTAAAAATTTGTCACTATAGCTTTTCTTTCTTTCTTTTTTTTTAAACTAAAGTTCTTTTTCCAAGTTAAATCATGAAAGTTAAAGTTGAAAACTCACCATTTGGACTAAAAATATCATTTGGAGTGTAATAGTTAGAATAGTTTCGGTGACTTGGGCTGTTGTGTGCTGACTTTCCAATATCAGACAAAGAGAAATGATCAATGGACCGCTGACGTCCAGACGATTGTTGCAAATTTAGAGCAGTGTCTTCAGCTAATAAAACACCACATATGGCACGAATAACAGCTTCATCAGCCTGGACAAGAGGTTTAGTTGGATTGTGCATGCGCTTCAAGAACAATGCATGCCATTTTTGGCGCAGCTGAAGAACAAGACGAGCAATCTGAAAATCAAGGCAAGAATTATCATTTTGAAAATTCAACTTACAAGAGAATCTTAATGAAGACTTGTGCAAGAAACAGTTATATGGATGATAAAAAATAATATTTTTTCTTCTTCTCAAATCCACATTTTGCATACAACAAAAATAGAGAAACATTTTTCTTCACAGCTTAAAGTCAGGCTTTAAAAATATTAGTATTCACCTCTGGATCTACTCTAAAAGATATCCAGTCATCAATCTTAAACATTGCTTTTTGATTATCATATTTAGAATCGTCACCACTGTCTTCTTCCTCAGTATAATCTACAAATAAATAAATGCATGAATGAATTATAAACTGTAAGTATAACAGAAAGTATATTTTATAAATATATATATGTATATATGTCTTTACATATTAATTATAACCTGCTTAATAGCTTATTTTAATTTTTTGTATTATATTTTTATACTAAAGGACTAAGTAGTCACTAATACTTAAAGTTTGATATTAATTAGTCTAATAAACTGAGAGTATTCCTTATAGTGTTCGAACTGTAAATTATAAATAATTAACTTATTGTATTACTATCTTCTAATTACTTGTGATGGTGTATTTTGCACATGTTCATGGGTGTCACAACTTATGGGGATGCAGGGAACTGTCCCCCACAATATTTTGCCCTAAATAAAGATAGGTAAAAGAGAGAATATTTTGGTCTTCATCCCCCACCAATTATTAGCAGGTAATGAGGCTTGTATACATAATCATATATATATTTATATATATATAGGCACTAATGAACAAAATACACAGTACAGGAAAATGTAAAATTACTCATAATTTTACAGAACATTATTATTCCAATTAAATGAACACATCTTTAAAGTTGCTCACTTGATAGATTTTTAATTTTTTTCTTTCATTGCATAAATACTAATGAAAATGAAAGTTAGCAATATACCTTGCAAATTTGTATTGTTCTAAAATATTGTCATACATGCCTGTTGAGAGATTTTCATAATATTGGTGATACATGGTAACAGTATTATATGATATTTACCCTTAATAATTTTGATCCTTTATTGTATTTCTATACTGCAATGGTTTGCTTTTTATATTATACTTTTTGTTTTTAATATTATAAATTATTATTCATTGTTCTTATTAATACTAGTACTCCAGTACCAGTGGCGGCTCGTGATGAAAAAAAATAGGTGAAGAGCTTGATACCAAAACATTATGAAAAACACCTGATACAGCCATTATGCATGGTAATTAGGCGGGGGCTTAGCCTTTCTGCGGAAAGAAAGTTTTAATCTTTCAGAGATCCTATAAAATGTCACCGACCAGTGGCCTACCGCATAGCGCTTTGAAGATGGAAGGTGCCTGGTTCAAAACCAGGTCACGTCCGCCGACCTAATCGTTCGGAGTTTTCCGTGGTTTCTTCCGAAACTTAGCATAAATACGGGTTAGGACCCATAGAAAGACCCCCCCCCCCATGAAGGGCATCCTGCTCGTAGGTCTAGATCCCCTGTGTAGATAATTGGCCTTAATCTCACAACAACAGCAAGAACCTTTTAAATGCCCTTTGGAAATGATGTGCACCCCCTCTCTCCATAATGTTCAAGATCGCGTTACATTTAAAATGTCTGAAAATCCGTCTTTGTTCCATGCAGAATGCTTATTACTAAAGAGTAAGCAAGGCCAATAAAATAACTTTTGTAAAATATAGGAGAACTGCACAGCCATTTGTAATTCATAAACCAGCTATGTTTGAAATGAACAGTCAGGGGCGTAGCCAAGAGGGGTGGATAGGGGGGTCATAACCCCCACCCCATGAGAAATTTTTGCCATACAAAATGCATATTCTTCACTACATTATCACACACACGTATATATATATATATATATATATATGAGTTGTAGCAGTCATAAACCCCCCCCCCATGAAAAATTTCTGGCTATGCCCCTGCGAACAGTGTAAGATTTACCACTCTTTTCGAGGTATGCCTTTTGAAGAGGCATTAATTCCTAATGCCTCCATTGGTCGACCACGAGAAAGAACACATCTTTTATCTATCTTCATCATTCCACCGATTAAACGGTATTGGTAATACATTACAGACTATACCATTTACAGGAAACATAATGAAGGTGAATAAACAGAAAAGAAACTAACTATTATTATAATTAAAATTAACACAAAAAAAAATTCTAAAATTTTCAAAAGCTAGCAGTTAAAATCTCGTGTCAAAATCTCAAAGAAATAACGTGGTTTCCTTTTCCTACACAAATTTGTTCTTGGAAATGCACTCTGCTGCGTTTTCTCTCACTTGAAGAGACGGACCATTTTCTGAGGGATCTCTTCACCTGACCTTCAAGGAAAGCTGTAAACGTGAATGAAGCATCTGTGGTTACCATGGCAACCCAACTGGCAACTGCAGTGGAAGAGAAAATTTTTCATTAGCACAACTCACTTTGACCAGACTGTTTGTCAAAACCCGCGTACCACGTGACTCTAACAATCGACCAATCGTGGCACAAGTCACTGAAACCCTCTCTTTGGCACTGACAAGGGAAGGGGGTTTGGCATGGCTTCACTGCTAGTAAGAACTTGTTTTCGCACATAGTCTTACGGTAATTGGGCTTTCATCGGAATTTTAAGTGTATTCTAATAGAATAAATTTGAAAAAGGATCATTGCTTGCTTACGCTAAACAATTTTTTGTTACTTACAATACTTGGTGAAGAGGCACTTCACCATTCACCATTCACAAATCAAAGAATTACGAGAGATAAATAAAAAACTGTTTGTGCAATGAAGTAGACAAAATTTTTCTCATGGGAAGGCGACAGAGGGGGGGGGGGGGGACTTAAATTTCTAGATTAAAAACTTGTCCATATTTTATTACAGGAAAACTATAGTAAACTATGAGAAAAAAAAAAAAAAGAAAAAAAAAGCAGATTTGTTCATCTAATAGAAGTCATTCCTTGACAATTTTGTTGAATCCTGACAGTTTATAAACGTAGTAATTATGCCGGAATACTAGACATTTAGAGAATATGCAAGTCACACACCATTTACATAGCAATTTTAAGCATAAAGCAATTTTAAATTAAATGTTCAGAAATAACAAGTTTTAAATTAACTTCAAATATTTTAGATAAAGTTATAAAATATATATTCATAAAAGTTTGAACATACAGAAAATATATTAAAGTTAAAAATATAATCTTGATTTTGAATTTAGCTGATAAGTAACTTGCATAAACAGCTTATGTCGCTATTTTACATTTTAAAGGGTTTATATTTTTTAAAATCGTTTTGACTGTATTAGGTATTTTTAATAAAGGGGGCAAAAAATTATTTAATCTAATGTTATAAACAATCTAAATATTTTCATATATTGGTGAAAAAGTAACCTTTTTCATATAAAATAAGTAAATTATATTTACTGTTAGTAAAATTGTATTTTAAACTGTATTCCTTATTTAACTAAATTTATATATATAAATGTAATGAATGTCAGGCACTCTCTTCACAATAATTTCGTCTTTTCCGAAAGAATGGCAGTAGAGGCTGATTGAGGTGAAACTGGATTTTTATTATTTCTGATACTTTGTAGGAGAAGGACCGGCGACCTATCGACAAACTCCTTGAGTGTTTTCTAGGGAGTTACAATATCAAAAATCCTTTACAAATTTCTTGCTCCTGAACTACATACCCCCTAGTTTCCCAACTTGTTGCTAGGCACAACGGGTGTTACCTTTTCTGTAATTGGCTCTCTAAAGTGATGTCATTTACTTACTTAGCCTGAAAATTTTAGGATCGTCAATGGAAACCACAAACGCCAGCAAATTTAGCTTAATTTGCGCTTTTGATTAGCTAGATTTGAAATTAAATTAGATTAAATTGTCAAAGCTATTTAGGTGAGTATTCATTACATAAATTTAATTAACTAAAGAATAGAATTTAAAATTCAACTTTACTTTCAATAAATGCAATTTACTAATATTTTGTTTTAATTATTTAAGTTACTTTTTCAACATCTTTCACCAATATGTGGAAATATTTAGATTATTCATAACATTGAATTAAGTAGTGCTTTTGCCCCCTTTTATTAAATATACCTAATACAATTAAAACTATTCATAAAATATATGAGGGGGAAAAAAAGTAAACCCTTTAAAATGTAAAGATATAAGCTATTTATGCAAGTTACTTATCAGTTAAATTCAAAATCAAGATTATACTTTTCTTTAATGAATTTTCTCTATGCCCAAATTTTTATGAATGTATATTTTATAACTTTATCTAAACGACCAGAAGTTAATTTAAAACTTGTTATTTCTGCACTTTTAGAAATTACTTTTCATTAACTAACAAACTAGTAGTAAAATGTATTATATTTAGAAATATAAAGTGTTTCCTTTTTTTAAAAGGTATGTGCACAAGATAAAAACAGTTTGAATTTCCATTCTTTCACGATGTATGTAAATGGTATGTGCCTCACACATTCTCTAAATGTCTAAAATTGCGGCATAATTACTACATTTATAAACGGTCAGTATTCGATGAGTTCTGCAAAGTCTTTAAGAAACAACTTCTATTAGACAAATATAAACCAGGTTTGTCTGGCTTGATGGAGCAATTCGATAATGTATAATATAAAATCAGCCAATTTTATGAACAGATTCCGAGAATCTGTCTCCCTTTGTCGTTATAGCGACAAGTGTTCGACCAATATCAGGGATTTTCTCCTCCTGGCAGTCACCCTTTTTAATTCTTCTGACTTAGTTAAGCAAGATTGTTATTTCTCATGGTCACCCCTTGCAGTTAATATGCCGTCTGTAAGTTCAGCACTTGACGGGCAAACAGGTGCACATATCCAAGGATTTCTAACGTCGATGATTACGTCTAAACTATCAACGTCAACATTAGTTCAGTGTATTGTGGCTAGATGTGAATGTATCACTTTAAAAAGATAGGGATAAGATCCCTTTTCCCATGTCTGTATCTCTCATTTCAGGGGGGGGGGAAGGTTCTGACACCCCCCCCCTCATCTACACCACTGTTCCCCTATAAACAGGATTGTACAGCCAAAATGGATCAATGAATTTTAACCAAATTTGGCATATAGACTACACAAGAGATGCTTTCAAGGAATTTTAAGAGAGAAAGATTAGTTTTTAAACTGTCTGCTGGGTGGCATTTTGCATGAAAAAACTGCTTAAATTTGTTGTTTAATAATGGAAAGAGTAATTCAAAATTGACAAACAAAATCAACATTTATTCAGTAGTTTTCAAGCATTTAATAACTAATTTGGTTCATTTCTTGAGCCGATTTCACCATGCAAATCACCACCTGGAGGATATTTCTGGAACTAAACAATTAAAAAATCTTCCTTGAGTTCATCTTGTGTACAGCCCAAATGCCAAATTTGGTAGCAATCGGCTCACCTGTTTTAGCTGCAGAATGATGTTTATAGAGAAAGTTTAACAATAAACATCCCATATTTTAGCAAGAAGAATTTTGAATCTCACAATTTCAATATAACAAATCTTTTCACATATATTAAATTCAGCTGATCAATGATTTTACTTTTTACTGAAGTGTACTAATATTCAATTTTAACTTTTTCACATTCATATTTCCTTAAAAAATATTTTTTCTTTTGTACATTTTTTGCATTAAGTTATTGTTAAGTGAAGAAACCTTAAAGTTCTATCTGCTGTTTCTTTTTTTTTTTTTACTATGTTTAAAAAAGTATTTTGTTCAGTTTTGTCTAAAGCTGTACAAGTACCTTGATTAGGTTCATGAATGGCATCAAGGGGAAGCCTGGCTGGTCCAGAAAATATTGCAACAGTAATTGGTGTTATCAACGAGCAACAATGTGCATGTGCCAAATTGCCAGTTCGCATCATTTCTTCATAGATTAGCCAATCGCATGGCAAATCTGATATGGTCTTTTTAGACTGATGATTCCCTCGTTTATATGTTGCAACCACATTCAAAACGGAAGTATGATGGAATCTCACTTTACTCTCCTTTCTGTATTCAAAAATAGAAAATACATTTTTTAAATTTATAAGCAAGAAATGAATTTCAAATACATAAAAATTATATAAATTTAAGTAAGAACAGAATAATTGTAATTTTTATCAGAATTACCTCAAGTATATTGCAGCAGATGACTGAAATCCAAGAAAACATAAGCACCGCAACAACAGATAACAGTGTCTACTGTCTTAAAATTACATGTACGGAATCATTTCAATCAGAAACTTTTATTATTTAAGCAACAACTACAAAAAATATATAAAGAAAAATATTTTGGAAAAAAAAGTTTATAAATATTAAAGAAAATTTGTATGATGTTTTCTCCTGTAACAAACAAAGAACGTTTTATATTTGATATACACCTTTATACCATTATGTATATTATATATATATATATATATATACATATATTAACTCCTTTATAAGCAGTGCCTTAGTATGAATCCAACAAATTCCAGCATTTTAACCTTTGGTTGCAAAAGAATATAAGTATTAATAAAATTTCTTACGGATGAAAATAAAGGAATAGGATAAAAATATTTGCCCTTCAAAGGTTAAATGCTCTTATGAGAAAAATTATGGTAAGTTTATGCAGATTAACAACCTAAATCAGTGGCGTATTTGCAAGAACCTGAGGGGGGGGGGGCACTGTACACGTGATACTTGTATATAATATACGTGAAAGAAGTTTTAAGAAGTAAAACATCAGAACATGGCACAAGATAAAAATACTACACAGTTAATTAATAACTACTATCAAGAATCCACAGAAAAAAAGTGAATTTTCAAAGAAAAAAGACAAAAAAATTCTTCTTAATTCACAAAGAGCAGAAATCAGCTAAAAAAACTAGGGGCTATCAGCTAAAGAATGGGGGGGGGGGGTTCCCTGAGATAGTGGGATTCATACAGAGATGAAGAGAAAAGGATAGTGGTAATGATACCCAGCAATTTGATTTAAAATGAACTGGCTGGTAGACATGGGAGGTATTGCACAAGTTAAGAGACATTATAAAACTTTTAAAAATTCAGAAAAGATGGATGTTGTAATTTATTGCAAAAAGGCTACAGTGGAGTTACCAAAGAAACAAAAAGATAAGAATCTAGATTAATACCACAATGAATAGGATTTTAAGATTAACTAAAGGGAAGATGGACATTATAATGTTTAAAATTAAAATATTTAAATAAAACCTGAATTTAAAATTAAGCAAATCTTAATGTACTATATGCTTATTGAGAGTAATCAACTACATGCATACAAGCTATATTAAAAATTGCGTTATTGCCATGACTAACTGCTATTTCAAATTTCATTCTAAACTAACTGTTATTTCTAAGTTAATAAAATTCCTACACGCCTTATAAAACATGATTTTATTAATGGCACAGGGCCTGATCATAAAAAATAGATTTAAATTATTTATTAATCACTGATTTCTACTACAACAATGTATTAGCATAAGTTAAACATTCACTATGTGGTTACAAAAATGTCTTCAATTATTACTTAACTAGCTGCTACCCGCAACTTCGTCCGCGTCGGCTTTAGAATTAGGTCCCAAGAGAAATGAAGCATGTGCAAATAACAAATATGTTTGCGACAAAAGAGACCACATTTAAATATTATTTGCTTTTTACTTATTTTAAATGAAGTATAATGCATGGTAGTACACTTCGTTTAAAATATAAGAGTGTATGTAGAGTTACTAAATTTAGATTTTTCTTACGCATTTGGTGAATAGAAACAGTTACGACAGTATTTGCGAAGACGGTCCCTTACTAGCTTTTTGAAAATGGCCGAGAAAATGGATGAAATGTACGATTTTCAAAGTTCCATAACTCGGTCAGTTTTTATCGTAATAAAAAGAAACTTTTTATGTTTACTTTGTTTTTGTGTACTGCATCTTTTCCTAAATATAAGTGATAGGACCTGGGGACCGTATAAAAATTTAATTTTTGTAATTTTTTTCTAAATGGGTTTTTTGGTTCGAAAAACACGTAAAAACATTCTTTACCTTTTTAAAAACATTTTTCAAATTGGAAGTGCATATCTAAACCGAATGGTTCGGGATTAGCTATTGAGTCACATTAAGGCTGGACACCCTGTATATATATACTAGCTGCGTGCCTGTTCTCCGCACGGTAGGGAACGAAACTTTTTCTTACATGTATAGTTCGAATTGATTCCAGTGATTTGGGATCTAAAAATAAGCAAAATGATTTGACTCTTGGCGTAAAGTTACTCATTAGTTATTTGTAAAGTTAGTATAAGTACTGACCTAAGACCATTGTTAATATTATGACGCAAAAAAAGGTCGGTGTCATTTGCAATTAGAAAAGAAAAGAGTGACGATTCGCAGTGAAAATTCCTAATATTCAAAATGTCTCATTTCTGCATCATACTCTTTTTTAGATTTAAGTTATGCCATTAATACCTTAGATACTACATGATGTGGAGAACCGTTTTATTTTATAATTAAATAGTTGTGTACCCGCTCTTCGCAAGGCAAGAAGAGAACATTTTCCTAAAAAATGTGGTCATAACTCTTGTGAGAAAACAGAATCTCCAAGAAAAAAGAAAGTTCTGTTACAGTCTTTTTTGTTGAAACTACCACGGGATATATTAACG
This sequence comes from Cheiracanthium punctorium, assembly GCA_038373885.1. Lineage (NCBI taxonomy): Eukaryota > Metazoa > Arthropoda > Arachnida > Araneae > Cheiracanthiidae > Cheiracanthium > Cheiracanthium punctorium. The sequence goes on along the minus strand of JAWZYV010011713.1, from coordinate 72,544 downwards.
CGACATAGACTTACTTACTATTTTGTTAGCTGTGATGTAAGACGGTTGTTGAAGAATGAATAGAAGGCTTAGTTTCACGAAATATTTATTAATGTGGTATATTGTGCTTTGATCAATATTGCCTTAGCATACCTACTTACTATTACTTATACTATCTTTTACTGATACCAATACAATATATTTTCGTTTTGCAACCATTAATGCTTAATTTAAAGAAACCGTTTAGATATTTGCCACGAATGTAGACTTTTACTCTTTGGTGATTCTTTGCAATTTATGCATTAGCATAAACGATAACCATTTCACTTTATGGTTGCCACTAAAACAGCTTTCCATACATTTGTATGCTTAATTATTGTCAGATTGGCGTATTTAGCACCAGGGCCCTAGTATCTCATGGGCAAATCCTGACTTTGCCCAGTGCCTCTGGCTCGAAATGGCCCCCAATTTCAAATGGTGTTCTGAAATATTCTTTTTCATAAACATATTTTATGAAAAATAAAACAAATTTCATAGATGGAGGCCAAATTCATTAATGCCCAGGGTCCCTGTTTGCCATAATCAGGCCCTGTTTAGCACCGCAAAATATTTCTTGCGATTCGAAAACATGTCCCGTTTAAAATCTCAATTGAAAATAATGCTGGATAATTCACTGGTGAAAAAACAGCATTCAATTCTTTTTCTGGCAACGTAAAATAAAATGTGGAATTATTTCATGCATGGCATATGTTTTGCATGTGAGTCCATTATTCCGATTGAGTTTCGAAAGGGGTTTTAAACTCCTAACATCAAATTGGCACACATTTCACATGTGAAAACTCAGTTATTTTAAAGTAATTTTATTTATTTTTTTCAACTGGCAATTTTAATCATTGCTACTGTCTCCAAGACAACCAAACTGCAAGATATAATACCGAAATTTTTAAGCAGCGGCGATTGAAATGAAAATCCTTCTTTACTTAAGAATTTGTAAAAAACTGCTAATTTATATTTTTCCTCCGTTCTTCTTTTAAAAGCGGGCAAATTGTATGCTCCGTCTTTTGCCGAAATATAAAAAAGCTATGACAGATAGAATTCAAGATGCAACAGTTTTTAAAATATTTTACGAAAGTCAGCATCAAATTTAATTTTATTTGAAAAATTCCCAAAAATCTGCAAATTATGTTACACAATCTGAGCAAACAATTTTTAAAAGAAAATTTTCTCCTCTATCTGATGACGTAAATTTCGTTTTACTGCGAGTGCAATTACCAACGTTATTACATATTAAGCAAGAAAAATCACTAAAAATTGGACAAAACATAAAATAAGACATTTTCTAATTCGAATTTCGAAAAAATCACTCCAAGGCGTGTTGGGATCTGTCCTAGTGAAGCCGTATGCAAAATTCGGTAGGTCTGCGACTGCCCGTCTCAGCGCAATGCGATCGAGAGATGCACGCAAGAAGATCGGTGGTCACAAACTTGCCTACCTACCTACCTACATACATAGCTACATACAATGTTTACTCTCGGATTTTATTATATAAGATAGTGGTATGTGTATTCAGTCAAACTGTGTGTGAGCAAGCAGCTCTTTATGGTAAAGATGTTATTAATACTGATGATGTTAATACTATAGATGTTTAAGAAAACTTTAATGTGTTAAAAACACCCTTATCCACACCTCTGCTAACAATTTACTGGAATCCATGGCATGGCGTATTATAGGCAGATTGGAATCCGGGCAAACACAAGTACTGTCGCAGACACTGTTGGAGTCAGCAGAAGTGTCGTTGCAAGGCTGTGGAATCGATTCCAAGAAACAGGGAATGTTAGACGTTGATCAGGGCAAGGTCGGCCATGCGCTACTACAGCAACTAATGACCGGTATCTACAGTTAACAGCTAGTCAAAAGAGAACAGACCATGCTACTCAGCTGCAAAGACAGTTGATCTTGGCAACAGGACGAAGGGTTCCAGCTGAACAGTACGTAATAGGCTTTACCAGGACCAATGGTCTATACATGTAGGCCAATCGTCTGCATTCCGTTGACCTCACGCCACCGTGCGGCCCGAAGAAGATGGGCTGCTGAACATCGAGATTGGGAGCAACATGATTGGAGCCAAGTGCTGTTTACCGATGAGTCCCGATTCAGTCTGGAGTGTAACACCCAACGTGTTTTGGTATGGAGGGAAAGGGGCATTCGAAATAACCCCTCATTCATTCGTGAAAGGTCACAATACAGATGAGCTGGTTGGATGGTATGGAATGGAATCTGCATAGGGGGACATGTGGAACAGCATATCATTTGGAATGGTACTTTGATGGCCCAAAGGTATGCAGACGAGATACCGAGACCTCATGTCATACCTTATGCTGCAGCCATTGGAGATTCCTTTGTTTTCCAGCATGATAATGCCAGACCGCATACAACTCATCTTGTGGAGAACATACTTGAAGCTGAAACAATACAGCATATGGGATAGCCAGCTTGGTCTCCTGACCTGAATCCAATGGAGCATGTTTGGGACATGCTCGGACGACGCATTGCTACGAGACCAAGACCTCCTTTTACTGTCCGAGGCTTGGAGATTGAACTACTTGAGAAGTGAAACAGTATTTGCCAAAGTCTTATCAATAACATCATCGTATCCATGGAAAACAGGTGAGCAGCAGTCTTAGCTATGTGAGAAGTTCACACACCATATTAAAAATCTTGCATCATTTTTAAATAATCCTTTTTTTTTTATCATTTATATGTAACCAAATTGTTACCCTAAATCATCTTTTCATGTTTTTTCCATATTTTCAAAGAATTAAAGCTTAATTACAAATTTTTTTACGTCTTTTTTTCTGTATTGTGCAGTGATATGCGTGTACTATCCATTTTATGCCAATACATGGCTGTCTTGCATGTTTTTTTTTAACTTCTCTGCTTGCTCCCCTAATTTTTTTGAAAAGTGTATATACTAATTGGAATGACAATAGCGCATTTATTGTTTGAGTAAGCGGGAGGGAGATGCTGTATGAAAGCAGACCATCTTTTAGTGATGCCATAGATCATAGGCAATGCAGAACAAATTTTTTTTCATTCCAGTATTCATTGCCTCTACAACGATAGTTCACTTTAGAACGATATATTATTTTGACATCCAAAATATCAGGGGGGCATCAAATTATATCACCCCTGATATTTGACAACAAATTATGGCGGGATTTTACTGCAGAAGAATTTGGGATTACAATTACTTAAGATGTGGAGGAAGTAAGGGATATTATACATCTGTATGAAGATAACTTTAAGCTAAATATGTAACACAAAAATAAATATGTATATATAAGAAAATTAAACTGCATAAATCACTATTGTCTTCTGACATTTTTCTAGCCATGTTTTGGTTTAGCATATCTAGACCTGTGCTATTTACTGACCTTTGGGGTTAAAAAATTTCTTAGATATAAAGCTTTTTCTTAAAAAAAAAAAACGTTTAAAATTTCATTTTTAAAAATGCAACAGTTAACTTTTGGTGGCCCTTTCAGCTTGGGGTGTCCCTGCATTTTAGTACATTTCTGATCTAACTCACACTCTAGTTTTAGTCAACAGTTGAAACAATGATAGGGCACAGAATTTTCTCTTGATTTATGTAGCCTGCAGAATAAATTTTAATTTTAAATGCAATCATGAAACATATCTATTTGTTGTATTTAAGCACCTATGACTCATTCATGGATAATACATTTTGTTTGTCTGTAAATTCTGTTAATTAAGTCAAGATAACAGATTTTCAAGTTTTTTCAGTACAGCAAAATAACTGTTTTCAACCCATCTCCCAGCTCACCTTGGAGACAAAAAGTAGAGCTGTTTTCACTAGAAAATATATTGCAATTTCATGCAACTTGAATATCTAAAAAACTATAGATATATACTCACTTCCAAAAGTTACGCATGAAGAGGAAAATGTTAATTTCCGTAAGTCAATCTGAATTAAAGAACCTAAAATTTGTTTCAAAGGTAGAAGGAAGTATGCAAATATGTTAGGTAACAGCCAATCACGGTTTCCAGCTGAGAAACATGCAAAACAGGCTGTCGTATAATAAGCTGGAATTGTGAAGGGTTGCAGGAGTAGCAGGTAAGTGATGATGAAAGGTGCTAAGAACATTCGTAAGATTTGTTTCCAAGCTATACGTGTTTCTATGACTTTCAAAAGACGAATGGAAGATTCTAAGAGCTGGCTGGTTGTCGGACACATTGGAGCAGGACAGTCTATCACAAGTGTTGCTCTTTTCTTCAACGTTCAACGTTTTGTCATTTCACGATTATGGAAACAATACAAACAAACAGTTGTCTGAAGGCCTGTAGCTGGTCGCCCAAGGGTTACGATCTCGGCAGAATATCGATATATAGCTGTTGTAGCCAAGCGAATCGCGATCGACCTCCACACATGTGACATTTATGGTAGCAGCGGCCATTGGTAAGACGATATCTGCCACTACTGTTCGTTGAACACTACACATGAATGGTTTGTAAGCTCGGATACTACTAGATTGTGTTTTATCCTTCTGATCCAGAGGGGCACAATTAAAGTGGTGCCGGGAACATGTCAATTGGACTATGTCTGGGGCAATGTCATGTTTACTGATGTGTCAAGATTTGCTCTGGAGCCAGATGACAAGCATATAAGGATATGGCGTGAACAAGGAACGTGCAATCAGCCCCAAAAATTCATCGAACATCACGCATTCCGAGGTGGAAGCATTATGGTGTGGGCAGGGATTTCATTAGGATACCGCACTGACCTGCACATCTTTAAACGGGATTCTGTGACGGCTGTCCGGTATCGTGAAAGTCCTAGAACCCATTGTGAGATTGTACACTGCAGCAGTTGGCCCTACTTTTGTTTTAATAGACGATAACACACGTTCCCATAGAGCTGACATCGTCGATGACTACCTGGAGAATGAAGTGATTGCATGTATGGCATAGACTGCATATTCACCCGCCCTTAATCCCATTGAAAATGTTTGGGATGCTCTCGGCCGTGCTGTATCTTCACGTTTCCCACCTCCAGCCACTCTTATTGAGCTGGAAACTGCTCCACAAGAAGAATGGCAATTGCTTAATTCTGCGGTGGTTGACCACCTAATGGAAAGCATTGTCACAAGGTGTAAATTTTGTATACAGATGAGAAGGGATCACATACCCTATTAATATCCTTATTTTTTCCTTTTATGCTGTTTATTTTCACTTTATACATAATTCTGCTTAAGTCTCCAGTATGTCATTATTTGATAACTTAAAAAAATTTAATATTGTTTTCATTTCTGCATATAATTATTCATTTTGTTTTATGCATAAATATTGTATATGCTACTTTCCTGCCGAATTTTGTGTCAATCAAAGCAGTATTTGTTGATTTTTTTGCATTTTACATTTTCGTGCTTAACTTTTGGAAGTAAGTGTATTTTTATAAAAATAATTCTATTTAGGAAAAACAAGTTCTAAACAGTTTCAGCTTTAAAGTTTATGATATGAGTGTCTTTTGGTTTTATTTGCACTAAAAATAATGGTTCACTTAATGTTACACAAGGGTTAAAATAAGAAACATGAAAATGGTACAAAAAAAGAAGTCACTGAATTACTAAAGAAAAATATAATGAATTAATTACTAATTATATTGATTTAATTGTAATTTTAAAATTTTGGTTAAAAAATATTTAAAAGCTACAAAAAATGTTAGGGAGTAAAAAATGTTAAAAGATTTTCCATTATGAATTCCTTGATTTTTAGGGATTGAGTGTAAGATATGACTAATTTTAGATTTAGATTTTTTTTTTTTTAATTAAAAAATGAAATGCTATTGCAACTATCAGTTTCTTACTGGTACATATGCAATGGCTTATAGAAGTGCTTCCAACCTTTTTATCATTGTGGACAGGTCAATGTTTGATAATTTTACCACGATGCAATGAGGAGGGGGTGGATCAATGATTGTTTTTTTATATATTTTAAATTGTTTTGATTTAATAATCTTAATTTAATTGCATTTAAAAATTGCAAAGGTATAAATTAGCACAAACCCAAGAGAAATACGCCACAATAAATAAAATGGAAATAATTTAATGTTCATTGGGCAGCCCAGTAGCATTGGATCCATGAACTGGTACGAGTCTGTGGTTTGGGGACCACTAGTTTATACAAGTTATGCATAAGAAAATATTTTTTTTTTTTTTTACAAATAACATATTTTATATATGAAAATTGAAAGTCTTCAGGTGCTTGAGAGTCTGTCTTATAAGAACAAACTATCCTTACAAATTTTGGGTTTTCAAAGCAGTAAATGTTTTTAACCAAAAGAAAGAGAGGAAAAGAGATGCATACTGAGTGATTAGCTTGTGGCGATCTCTGTCAATACGAATCAAATTAGGATAAGTTCCGGCACACAAAGCAGCTTTCACTACAGCCCATATTTCTGAATTGGTATTCAGATCTCTAATATCACCTAATCCTCGAACTCTAACAAATCCTGATGCTCGCAACTGTCCTAGCAGTTGTGAACGCATTCCAGATATCATCTCTAATACAGCATGGGACAAAAAGTTTCTTTTACAAAAATGGCGTCTATTTTCCGGTTTTTCTTTCTGCCATTCCTTAAAAAAACAAAAGTTGAACAATAACCATCAATAAAACATATATTATAATTAAGATATACAATAATTATACACAGACATTAGTACAGAGAGTGCAAAAATTATATTTTACATGTAAAATAAACTTTAGAGCAGTGGTTCCCAAACTTTTTCTCTTGGCAAACCTCCTAAAATCTGAAAAAAATTGGCAAAACCTCTTTTGTGATTATTGTGTACTATAGTTAACTTAATTAAAAACACTACCATTTTCCTCCGGAGATATATTTCGGCCGCCGGCCATCCTCAGTCCATCTTCTCCCTCGCGGGAGTGATGTGGCTTCCTGCCTCCTTCTCTCTCGCTCCGCTTTTTCGGCACATGACGTCATTCCAGGTTTCGTCTATTGTTGCATGGGTCGTATTGTTGATGCTGCCCTCTGTTGATATTATTTCCAAAGATTCTGTTGGCCCAGTACTAATTACATATACTTTTATTTCCAGTTCATAAAACTGTTAATTTCAGCCAAATACCGGTTTAAGTTCTTCTCACCTTAATTCTATATTTAAAGTTTGAATCTTTTACTTACTACCATCTTTAACTTAAAGTTGTTTTTCCGGCCCAACGCTTCGTGGCGACATCGCCATCTTGTTTGTCTTGACCGACTTGTTGAACTAGCCGCGTGTGCTGCTGTCCGTGATGTAATCCAGCAGTGACGTCATTTGACGCATTCTGCGTGAGCGGCGTACGTATTTTTCTGCTCGCCTCATGTGGGCGTTACGGCTTCCGTTACCGGCAGTATTTAAGAAGCAATTGCCGCAGGATCTGCAGTTTCGCTTAGTTTCGTTATGTTTTAGTGATGCATCTCTGCTAATGTAGTTGAGCCTCTTGCGTTTTAAGTATGGGAACTACATCATAAAGTGACAGGCTGAAAATGTTTATTAGTCTGATGGAACAAGCATATAGTTTTTCATATTAAAGCCTCCGGTCCGGCGTCCTGAAGAAAATGTCAATGTCAAAAGTAAATCCTGTTTATTTTAATTGAGTCATAGAATCGTGATAGCAATGCAATTTATTTTGTTTTTAAACAATGTGTTAAGTTTGAAACTTCAGTGCAATAGATTTTAATACTTTACCTAGTTAATTGTTTTTCCTTTTATGTAACTGTTTTTAATATGATTAACTGCTAATAAAATGAAGTTCGTTGTTTTAAATTAAAAGTCTTGTTACTGAGTCTATACATGCTACATACTATGCTAGTCAATTTTTACACAGGTTTTTAAGGACTTTACAGCTACGCTGAAATTGCGTATTACTCTGCTGTTTTTAAAGTTAAAGAGTTAAATCTTAGATTAATGAATGGGCCACTGAATCGTTAACCCTTATCGGGTACAACAAAAGGTTATGGGCTTGAAGCCTTGTTGGACCTGTATTTAACCGAGTTCGGTCATGGCTAGCATTAGTGAAAGGTAGCTTTGTTTTCACCCCCTTTTTAAAGTGTATTAGATAATTTCAGTTGGGGGGGGGCAAGAGCAGGACTGTAGGTAAATTTAAACCTTTTAAAGTGAAACTTTCAAAAATTTGTGAGATAGTTAAATTGAAAAAAAAGTTGTAAACTGTGAGTTATTAAAGATAGTATAAAGTATAAATTTCAAAAAAAAAAAAAAAAAAAAGGCTTCTGCATATGCTATCACGAGACTTAACACTCAAAATTATGACACGTGGTCGACCGACATAAAATTTGTGCTAAAGGAACGAAATGTGTGGAGTGGAGTTGACGGAACTGAGAATGCACCTACACCTCCCACCGTCAAGACGGGTGAGGCCTCTGGCGACAACGAGTACCTGAAAAATCTTTCAGGTTCAACAAAAATAAGAACGCCGCCTTATCTCTTATATACCTCAACATTGATCAGGAGTGTAGAAGGATCCTTGATGGTGTCGACGATCCCGTGACTGCGTGGGAGTTGTTAGCAAAGTATTTCCGCCCAGATATGAGGGCAAATCACATGACAAACTTTTCTGAGCTGTGCGAAGCAAGAATGGCATTAGATGAAAATGCTCTCATGTTTTCTACGAGATTAATGAAGATCTTCAACAAATTAAAGGCCATCGATCCAGATTTTAGTGAGAAATACGTGAGCTTCCAATTATTACGCTATCGCCCAAGTCATTTCGATCGTATTGTACAAACGATTTTGAGTTGGACTGAGGAACAGTTCCAGTATAAGAAAATCACAGAGGCGTTAAATGCAGAGGAGGTTCGTCTCCTGTTACGCAAGAAAGACTCTCTTGTACATACAAGTGCTACGTCTGTTTCACCTAGAGTTAAGTCGGTGGTGTGCTTCAGATGCATTCAGCCGGGTCACCTTCGTAGTTCCTGTCCTGCAAGACCCCAGGTTGGTAAGGATCTTGGACCAAGTGCACACCTAGATCGTGAAAGACCCCGGAGGAAGTCTAGCCAATCCAGGAGGTATGAACAGCACAGATCCCCTAGTCATGATCCTGCTGGCAACAGAAACCCACAACGTAGCTTGCGTTCCTCGAGTAGGAGTAACAGAGGTTACGACCGAAAGAAGTCGTCTAATCTTCGGAATAATGGACCGTCATTTTGTAAGTCAAGTTTTCTTATTCCTACTAGCTACTTAGGTCAATCCAAGGTTGGGACCGGATGGGTGTTTGACTCAGCCGCGTCTCATCATTTTTGCCATGTAAAGGACTGGTTTATAAATTTTGTGCCCTTGAAGGATGAGAAATTATCTGTAGCTATAGACGGTGTTGAATTTCCTATCGAAGGGAAGGGATCAGTGAAATTGTGGTTTGGTCCACGTAAATATACATTGAACAACATCATGTATTCTCCTAATCTACGTAGGAACTTAATCTCAGGTCCACATTTAGATATGCATGGTTTTGAATTCCACGGGGGAGACGGGGCGGTAAGAGTGTCGGCTAAAGGTGAAAGTAAACTAGTTTTTAAGGCCATCTTAAGAGATGGCGTATATGAAGTTTCTCCTAGAGTCGTTAAAAAATGACAAGAAAGTTCTTTTTTCTACAAACGTAAAAGAGGATAAAGCCCTTGAGCTCTGGCATAGGCGTTTTGGACACATAAGTACCTCTACCTTAGCACACACTAGTAAAAAGGAGGGTGTAAAAGGGTTACCCATTTTAAGTGACAAAACAGTTTTTTGTGACCCCTGTAAATTAAGTAAATATAGAAGAGTCTCTTTTAAATCCTTAGAGGAAGTAAGGTCCAAGGCACCATTAGAACTCTTGTATGCAAACGTTTGGGGTCCCATCTCTATTCGGGGGCGCATGGGGGAAAGGTATTTCTTAACAACCATAGATGACTACTCGCATAAAGTGTCCTTATACCCTATAACCGAAAAGTCTGAGGTTGCTGAGATCGTGAAGTCACACATTATTAGAATCGAGAACTTCCTGGGCCGTCAGGTTAAGTCGTTTCGTACGGATAACGGTTCGGAACTTGTAAGCAGACAACTACAGAGCTATTTTGACTCGAAGGGCATAGTGCACGAGCTCACTAATACATTTACTCCCAAACAAAATGGTGTCTGTGAACGGTACAATCAGACGGTGGCTTGTGGTGCGAGGACGGTTCTCCAGGAGTCTGGTTTGCCACAGTGCTTTTGGCCCGAGGCCATGTTGTACTTCACATACACTTGGAATCGGGTCTGTCACACAAAACTAGAAAAGGCACCCTTTGAGTTATTCGGAGGACACAAACCTTCCGTTAAGCACCTAAAACCGTTTGGCATTTTAGCCTACGTGGGAGTACCTTGACAGCGTCGCGGCAAGCTCGATGCTAGAGCCCAGAAGGGCTTTCTTGTGGGCTACGTCTTCCGTACGAAAGGATACCGAATCTGGATCCCCAATTCAAACAAGATTATACAGACCATCAATGTCTCCTTTAAAGAGGATTGTGTGTATAGAGACACATTGAGTGGAGCTGTGCTGGGCCCTACAGATACTTCAGTCGTCGCCAGTGAAGAAGGCACTAATAGTGAAAGTGGTGATAGCAATCTGGGATATCCCATTGCCCCACAAGATTCTGACAGCGACGATAGTGAAACTGTCGCTTCTGGTGTTGATGAGGTTCCTAACCTTGTTCCAGGTCTAAAAGTTGTTAACTGGGAGAGGAAACCGATACCAAGAAGTGACAAGTCACGTACTGACGTTTATTACTACGAGGAAGGAAAAAAGGAAAGGTTAAGATCCCTTAACGATGTTTCCAAGTATTGTAGTAAAAATAATCTTGTTTTTAATCCCACACTTTTTGACTTTAGGGGGTCTAATCAAACGGAAGGTCTTGTGCTAGGGAATCAAGTCAGTGATAGTGCCGATTTAGAGTTACCCAATAGCAGTGACAGTGAACCATTTACCAGCCTTACTGAGTCTAGCTGACTAGATCGTGTCCCAATTCCTAACACGTATAAGCAAGCGGTCGAGTCCACGTATAAAGACGAATGGCTGAAAGCTATGAAAGAGGAACTGGATGTTATGAAAGATCGGGGAGTCTGGCACTTGGAGGATTTGCCAGAAAAGATTACGCCTATCGGCTGTAGATGGGTTTTCACCTTGAAGAGGGACGAAATGGGAAAGATCGTTAGATTTAAAGCAAGGTTGGTGGCGCAGGGCTACAAACAGGTTAAAGGCGTCTCTTATGACGAAACTTTTAGTCCAGTTGTAAACTTTAGCTTAATCCGATTCTTTTTCGCCCTTTTAGTATCTTTTAGAGGATGGAGCCATCTACAGTGCGATGTAAAGGGGGCGTATCTTTATGCTCCTTTAGAAGAATGAATTTTCATGTCCCAACCTCCAGGCTTTGAGGTCCCTGGCCACGAAAGTAAATTTTGCCGTTTGGACCGTGCAATCTATGGATTGCGGCAAAGCGGTCGGCAATGGTTCTATGAAATTCATTCTGTCCTGCTAGAATTGGGTTTTCATAAATTTGAGTGGAGTAACTGTGCGTATGTGCTGGAAAATTACTTGATTTTAATCTTATATGTTGACGACTTTGTGGTGTTCAGCAGAGATCAAAAGATTATTGACAATGTTTTAAAAGATCTTATGAAGCACTTCGACATCAAGGTATTAGGCAGAACCCGTACTCTTTTGGGAGTAGAGTTCAGAGAGGACAGCAGTAAGGTTTGGATTAACCAGCACTCTTACATAGAAGAGGTCGGCGAACGCTTTAAAAAGTTCAAAATCCCTATAACTTCTCTCCCAATTACGAAAGGTTACGTGTTCTCAAAAGCATCTTGCCCTTCTACAGCAGATGAAATAGCAGAAATGTCTAAACTGCCATATAGAAGTGTACTAGGCTGGTTGTCTTTTATTTCCAATAGAACCCGTCCGGACATCTCCTATGCTGTCAACATTTTCAGCCAATTTCAGTCAAGCCCCGGTATGCCCCATTGGGATGGCTTACTGAGACTTTTAGGCTATGTTATAAACACTGCAGACTTTTCCCTAGATTTAACCTGTAAACAACCCCAGATAATTGTATACTCGGATACTAACTTTGCAGTAAATCGAGACGACAGGACGTCTCTCGGGGGCCAGCTTGTGCTATTAGGTAACTCCCCAATAGGCTGGCGTAAGGAAAAAAGCGTTAGTCTCTCAACAATGGAGGCCGAGTTTGTGGCCATGACAGAGGCAGCAAAAGAGATTATATGGTTCAGTGGTATTCTCAATGAGTGCTACGAGAAACGGGTCTTGACAGGTGAACACATAATACCCATTTTGTATGCCGATAATCAGGCCGCAATTGACTTTGTAAAATCACCATTAGAGAACTGCAGGTCAAAGCATATTGACGTTAAGCTATTTTTTATACGTGATTTGTATAACTCAATTAGATCGATCAGTACTAATTACATATACTTTTATTTCCAGTTCATAAAACTGTTAATTTCAGCCAAATACCGGTTTAAGTTCTTCTCACCTTAATTCTATATTTAAAGTTTGAATCTTTTACTTACTACCATCTTTAACTTAAAGTTGTTTTTCCGGCCCAACGCTTTGCGGCAACATCGCCATCTTGTTTGTCTTGACCGACTTGTTGAACTAGCCGCGTGTGCTGCTGTCCGTGACGTCATTTGACGCGCTCTGCGTGAGCGGCGTACGTATTTTTCTGCTCGCCTGATGTCGGCGTTACGGCTTCCATTCCCGGCAGTATTTAAGAAGCAATTGCTGCGGGATCGGCAGTTTCGCTTAGTTTCGTTATGTTTTAGTGATGCATCTCTGCTAATGTAGTTGAGCCTCTTGCGTTTTAAGTATGGGAACTACACCATAAAGTGACAGGCTGGAAATGTTTATTAGTCTGATGGAACAAGCATATAGTTTTTCATATTGAAGCCTCCGGTCCGGCGTCCTGAAGAAAATGTCAATGTCAAAAATAAATCCTGTTTATTTTAATTGAGTCATAGAATCGTGATAGCAATGCAATTTATTTCGTTTTTAAACAATGTGTTAAGTTTGAAACTTCAGTGCAATAGATTTTAATACTTTACCTAGTTAATTGTTTTTCCTTTTATGTAACTGTTTTTAATATGATTAACTGCTAATAAAATGAAGTTCGTTGTTTTAAATTAAAAGTCTTGTTACTGAGTCTATACATGCTACATACTATGCTAGTCAATTTTTACACAGGTTTTTAAGGACTTTACAGCTACACTGAAATTGCGTATTACTCTGCTGTTTTTAAAGTTAAAGAGTTAAATCTTAGATTAATGAATTGGCCACTGAATAGTTAACCCTTATCGGGTACAACAGATTCGCATAAGTAAGCATAGGTATGGTTATTGAAATTGGCTATTTTTTGAATTCCTTGAAAATCTATTGTGATAGGAGTGTTTAACGCTAGGCAGGATAAGGCTGTAGATTGTCTATTAAATTTAATGTCATTAATGTGTTCAGTTTGGCGATCTTTAATTTTTCTTTTAGTTACTCCAATGTAGCAACCGGCTATTTTGTTTTGGTTATTTTTTATATTAATTTTATAAATACCTGCATGTCAGTGGTATGAACACATATGACATTAATTTATAGACATCTACACCTTATTCAAGCGTTACACCCTATCACAATAGATTTTCAAGGAATTAAAAAAATAGCCAATAACCATACCTACGCTTACTTATGCGAATCTTTGGAAATAATATCAACAGAGGGCAGCATCAACGATACGACCCATGCAACAATAGACGAAACCTGGGATGACGTCGTGTGCCAAAAAAGCAGAGAGAGAGAGAGAGAGAGGAGGAGGCAGGAAGCCACATCATTCCCGTGAGGGAGAAGATGGACTGAGGATGGCCGTGGGCCGGCGGTCGAAATATATCTCCGGAGGAAAATGGTAGTGTTTTTAATTAAGTTAACTATGGGAATCCTCCGTATTACCTTTTAACCTTTTAATATTGTGTACTAGTATATTGTTTTAGCAGACCTTATTTTACACATTGCAAACCCCTAGAGGTTCTGGAACCACACGTTGCAAACCAATGCTTTATAGATACAAAAATAAGTTCAACTTTTTCACAAAAAATAAATAAATAAATAAAGAAATAAAAAGGGAGGGAGGCGATAATTTAATTTTTTTCTCCAAACAGCTGAACAAATGGAACAATGGAATTTATGGAACAATTTTCCTTCGTAAACATAAAACTCAATAAACTATGAAAAAGAGTATTTGACATTCAATCATAAAAATAAAAATATTTTGATTTTTTTCAAACTCTAAAAAGTGTTTATGACTAGTTCATTGTTTGAGTTGCTAAATATGGCAGGCTCATCAAATTTTCAGTGTGTCACTGATATTTAGAACAGCAAATTCCTTATTGAGAACAATATGCGTAACATTTATAACTCTGGCATGTGTACAAAAGAAAGTTTCCCTGAATAACCTTTACATGTGGTACTTGTGTGTTTGGAAAGTATTAATGATAATGGCACATTTTCTTTAATTATTTACTATGCAGTATAGTATAGTAAAAGACAAGTAAAATATTTTTTAGGGGGAAGCAAACTAATATATTCCATTATGATTTCTTTTTTTGGTTTTTGACTCTGATTTATTTTCAATATTATAAATATGTTATAACAATTATTAAAACCAATGTGTATGCAAATCACTTTTTTTTTGTGTGTGTGTGTGTAATGGCACCTGAATCAGTAAAAAATTATAATAAATCCATATATGACAAGTAGCTAGAATAGCCACTTTGCATATATATGTAATTGCTTAGTTGATTTAAGGGTTTTTTGTATAAAACAACATTATTACATGAAACATATTTACACCTAAACAATTTTAAATATTATATTGATAAAAGCACAACAAAATTAATAATTATAATCTTAACTTATAGAAATCGTGTGGCTAGCAAAATAAAATACAATTACCTGAAATACTCTCAAAATCACCATATGATCACTGAAAGTGTCATTGGCAAAATACTTTCTTCTCTCAATTACTGCTCTTTTATCAGCAGGTCTGCTGGGAAGAATAACTAAAAAAAATACAAACAGTGTTTGTGAATATATACTTATCTATGAAACACAGACATTGGTAAATTCTGTTAATCTCAATCACAAAGGTATAAAATGAAAGAAAAATTCTGGGAAACTTTAGCAATCACTGAACTAACATCTAAAAACAGTAAGAATTGTCAGTGATCTCCCTAGAAATTTTTGTCCATCAGGCAGTGTTGTAAAGTTGTAATGTGTAATTCTATCAAATTAAAGAATTCAAAAGAATATTCTGATTTTTCTGTTGGGGGGGGGGGGGGCAATAAAACTTGCTGGCTATACACCCAGCCAGAAAGGCCTGGGGAGAACCCTGATTGTTATAGTTGCATTTTATCACATTAAAACTCCACAGAAGAATCTATGAGCTTTTATTTCATTTGTCATTAATTTAAAATTCATACACACTAACTTACTTGTTATTTAAGAAAAAACTTAGACAGAAATTGAATTTTTATGGGAAAGGGCCCTGCGAGCTATTGTGAAGCCCGGCCAGGCTACAATAGCATTGAGGCTTATCTCTCCATCTCAAAGTGAATACCAACCAGCCTGCCATTTCACATATGTATATGTATATATATAAAACTCGGCTGTTCGAGCCTCATCAGGGGGAGCCCCCCCCCTAATTTTTTAGTTTCATTATTGCTATATTAAAATAATATTAATTGACTATGTCATTTTATCACTCATCTTTCGTGTATTTCACTTGGTAACCCTATGTTGAAATTTTTGTGATTGTAACCTAATTATAGAAAAATACATGTAATGCATATTCTACAGTTTACGAAATATTGTAACAATAGATTAAAGCTGTTGTGAACTAATAATATTTAAATATATGTAAAAAATACATGTGATGCATATTCTACAGCTTATGAAATATTGCAACAATAGATTAAAGCTGTTGTGAACTAATAGTATTTAAATATATGTAAAATTATGTTGCATTTTTGGGACAATTTTCAATAAAGGGGGCAAGAGATAAAATGACATAGTCATTAATATTAGCTTAGTACCAGCTCTTCACACAGGAAGGAGTGAATATTTTCCTAAATTATGATCATAACTGCCTGTGGCAAAGCAGGATCTCAAAAGTTCAAATGGCCTCTTGTTGAAACTACCACAGGATATATTAACACAACATAGTATTATTTATCATTTAGTTAGTTGTAAGACAATCATTGAAAAATAATGAATAAAACACTTTTAAATTCACAAAATATTTGTTAATGTGATATATTGAGCTTTAATCCATATTATCCTAACAAATCTACTAATACTACCTATTATACCATCTAATATATTAATACTATACCTTTAAAGAAGCATAGATATTTGCTACCAACGATGCCTTTTTATTCTTTGTGATTTATGCATTAGCATAAACAATAATCATTTCTCATAATAGTTGCCATTAAAAAAACTCTCCATATATAGAGTAGGTTAAAGAATATCCAGCCTCTATTTGGTATTTGGCTGTTCTGCTGAATATTTGATAGGCCAAATATTCAGCTGAATAATTTCAGAAAAGAGAAAAAAAAAATTTTTTTAACATGTATTTTTAAATGCATTTACAAATAATAATGCTTAGTTATACATTATGCTAATTTCATATTATAAAATACTTTAAGTCATAGATTTTTAAACTGAATAAAACATAATCTAATGTATTTAATTATATTACAGAAATGCAAACTTTTCTACTTTGTGATACTACTTGACTTGGTTTTCTACTTTTTTTTATAGGATGGGGGTAGGAGGAATCTTTTCAGACACTCAATTATAAATACAATTTTGAAATGCTGCTAAATATGTTTTGTCCAGAGGCTGTAAAACCCAAAGCAAGATGTGATTATGTATAATTACCAGATAAATCACATTTACCATAGCATATTTATTAAATTATGAACATCTCAAAATATAATCATGTTACTATTAGTGTTTAACTTAGTAAAAGATATTTTTTCAATACCAAGATTTTTAAGTTTTACATATAAAATACTGTTGTGTGTTTTTAAGTACCTACAAATAATATAAAATAATTTTTTATTAGTATTAAATTACAAATTTTAAAGCGACATTTTATTTACAATTAAAATGAAATTTTCAAATTTTTAATATTTGGCAGCTGTACATTCAGTATTCAGCCTAAACTATATGCCAAATATTTCGTATTCGGCCTGAGCTAATGGCCAAATCACTATTCATTACAACTCTAACAGATGCCAACCCTCAATGAGACTCTTCAGTAGTAATTGTGAATATTTTCAGTAGTTTTGGAAGTTTGTCAGTAGTTAGCCACATTAGCAATTTTTGTTTTTATTGGTTTGGTAAAAACTTGCCTTATTCAAAACATTTTAGGAAAACTAAGTGCAATTCATGATGGGGAGGATAATTCTTTAAATTTTATAAAAAAAATTTGGCGCTGATGGCATGGGATAATTGTTGTTTTAGGCTTTGGATGTTGTGCAAATAACTCTTGGTGCTTTTCACTTTCCCCCCCCTCCAATGATTTTTAAAGAACATAGTTTAAAACTGTTATAGAATAAATAAATTTATATTTAAATTCTGTAAAAATATATCGAGACATCCATTTCTGGACAATGAGAAATGCTCAATTTTTCTACCGTTTTGTGAAATACCTTTTGCAGTAATGAATTACATGCAACTGCACGAGAATAGAATGCTTCCGATTTCAACAGTAATTTAGATCGCAAGTTGATAACTGTGGCATAAATATGACCACATGTTTTCAGTTGGCTGAAAACCCTTGTAAATATTAAACTCTAACTTGTTAATTAATCCTTAAGATATTAAAATAATTGTGGTGTGGTCCGGCCCCAAGTTGGTTGTAAGTAAAAATATAAAATAAGTACTCTATGTTCATAAGAATATTTCAACTAATCAACATGACTGCCGGGACCACATGGAAGCATTCCAACCGTACGGCAATAATCACAAAATGCAATCTTCTATTTTGCTTGCCATTTTCTCCGGCCAACCGTGAAGATGTGTGCCATGAACCAGCTCGGCAGTGCTCCTCCGATGATATGACGGCTTTCCCCTGTGGTGCCTCTCTAACCCTATCATGTACTGATGCTGCTTGGCGGCATTGGTGTGCTCTAGGAGTGGGGGATGCTGGAAAGGGGATATAAAAGCTCGCATAATTTCTTTCCTGACACACACACGACTTTGCATTCCACTACTGCCCGTTCCTTTTTGACGCTTCGGTGTTGGTCCCCTTTTTTGTATGAGTCCTGGAGTCCCCCGTTGATTAGTCCCCATCCACGTTTTTTCTTTTTAACCGAACAAAAAAAAAATCCAACTTGATCTGGCCACTATTTAACTAAAATGAATTAAGTATTACCCTTTGAGCATTACGATTTAGTAAATTAGAATAATATATAATTGAGTTCCTGATAGATTCCAGCACAGGAGTGTTTCACCCATATGGGGTAAGTCTTTTATACTTTGTACGTATTTGTCCATGTCATCTCCCGCTGATCAAATCTCCGTAAATTTTGTCTACTTATTCTGTTTTGCATTAATTATTCCCAAAGTTAATTCACTTTTAGCACACAACGCAGTGAACTTACACTTTACATATCCGGGCTGTATGTGACAATTGCGTTTGCCGAATTTCACGCTACAATAACCTTGTTATAATATACGCCTGGTGAAT
This sequence comes from Cheiracanthium punctorium, assembly GCA_038373885.1. NCBI lineage: Eukaryota > Metazoa > Arthropoda > Arachnida > Araneae > Cheiracanthiidae > Cheiracanthium > Cheiracanthium punctorium. The sequence goes on along the minus strand of JAWZYV010011713.1, from coordinate 53,712 downwards.
AGATATGCCACATATTTCAAATAAGAGCGGGCTCCTCAATTGGAATACAAAGGATTTTTAAAGAAAATATGTTTGGAAAAAATTAAGAAATGAAAAGTTTGTGTATGTGGAAAGTGGTAATTTATGCAGAGAATTGTAAATTATACAAAATTCCTCATTTTGCTAATTTTTGCATATTTTATAGGGCCCCATTTATGAATAGTTTTTATCAGATTGGCATTTTAGCATTGCAAAGTATTTGATCTTGTTATGGTGGGAAATATTGTGGGGAGGATTTAAATATTTAAAAGCGGTACCAATTTAAATATTTAAATCCTCCATGGTTTAGTCCCGTGAAAACAACAAAGTGTGTAATTTCAAGAAGCTATTTACAATAGCTCAAACTGCTAATAGGACGTTAAATTGAGTTTCAGAGTTTACGAAGTTCTGGCATTTTTTAATTTATGACATCACATTTTGATTGCTGTAAAAGATACTTTGGGTAGTTGAGTCAGTTAATCTGTTTTTTTTTTTTTTTTTTTTTTTTTGGCACACAGTAGTTTTCGAACGGAATAATATTGAAACTTACAAATGTTGAAAAAATTTCCTTACATCGGACAGGGGTCGCGCTGTTGATCGCCAACGTCGCAAATTGCGAAAATAAAATTAATTTGGCAAAAGAAAATACGTTTTGGCGAAAATATTGACAATTGCTTTTCTTAGCGATGTCCGGAAAAATCAAATTTGGCGAATGAATTGGCAAAATGTTAAAAAAAAGCCAGCGCAACCCCTGCATAGGAGCATTATGGAAAAACATAATCCTAAGTCAAAATAAAACTATAGGGGAGAGAGGGGTACAGTGGGTCATTGAAGATATTTGTGGTTCAGGGAATAATTTTCAAATGAGAAAATTTTTTAAAGTAGGTAACAATTTAACTCTGAAGAAAAAGTTAAACATCTCACTTTGATTGTGGCACAAAGGAAGAGCCATTTTGTTTTCTGATCATCTGAATGAAATTTGAAGAAAATAAGACTATCTTATCACACTTATGTTATTACACTTGAAATTTGTCATGTAAATAAGAGTTATGTGATATGTTTACATAGTCTAAATTACCTTCTTTTCTATTATGTTGTTTTAAATGAATGATGAGTAGTGATGATAGGTGAATATTTTAATGATTTGAAATTTTGAGATGAAAAATAATACATTGGTTCAAATGGGACATACTGGGTCACCTGAAATGGGGTACAGTGGGTCAGTGACTCACTGTATTGCCATTTATATATTTATTGTCTTTCTGTAAGTTTCTTACTTTTTAATGTTTGAATGATCTAAATTTATCTAAATATGTCTTCCACATAAGCCATAGAACCCTCAATTGTTCAAGAAAATTGTGTAAACAAAAAATGACACCAGAGCTGGTAAAAACATTTTCCTAACTCTGATGCTAAAGAGAAAAAACTGAGAAGCAACCTAAAAAAGTCAGAAACTCTTGCAGATACATCTGTGAAAATCACAATCCAAAATGAGATGACTGAAAAAAGGAAGAGTGAAAGACCTAATGATATGAAGCAAGAGAAAGAAAAAAATTGCAAACAATTATGAGAATAGCTTAATTGAAGAAGAGGAAGAATGAAAAGAATCGTCTTTTGAATCCGTTTTTCAGATTTTGGAATTTGAAGATGTAGAAGATTTCAACGGTGACGTTGGAGATTTCATATTATCCAAGGTGAGAAAAAAAAAGCAGTTTTAAACCCTATGTTACTGAAGTTGTAGGCAAAAATGAAACTGAATTTGAAGTGGACTACATGAAAGGAATTCAGCCAGATTATGCACTTACCTTTGATGCGGGAGAATTTATACAGCAGACAGCATTGTGAGAAAGTTGCCAAAACTAAGTGCATTGCAAGGAACTGAGAGAACAGTGTCAAAATTGACTTTTGCTGAAGAATTTCAGTTATATAATATCCAACAGTTATTAAGTTTTTGATTTTAAAAATTACCATAAAACTAAAATTTTGTAAACATAATAGGATGCAAAGTAATATTATCTAATTAAAACCTTTTTCTTTAATTTTATTAACAAATTTAGCGTGTATATTTCAGAATGATAAAATTACATTTACCTCATAAAAACTTTGAGCAACTCTTAATACTTAACTTAATACTAAATACTGGCAGGCACTAAAAAAGTTTAACCCTCCGAGCGGCCTGGAGTTTGCCTAGTGATAACTTCAAAAAAGTTCCAGTGTATGGGATCTGTATCTCTCGAAAATGCACAAGAAAAACCTGCTTCCCCCCATTTTCTCATGGAAGGCGTGGGGAACAAGGTAATTAACAAACTGCTGACGTGACAACCTACCTACCGCCTGATAAATTACTTTGTATTGTAGGAGCACATGTCCGGTGAATCTGACCAACTGGTCTCCCTCACCTCTTTCCCCCTAAATACTCGGGAATCTACGCAACGTTGTAGGAAACCAAAGTTCTTTTCTCGGTGGCTTACATGTACACTCACCCAGAGCCAGATTTTTGTCTGATGAAGATTGGAAAAAGAGATATTTTGTTTTTTGTCCCCTCTCATAATGAGCAGGTAGTGAGAGTGACGCTTGTGCTCTAAAAATAGTAAAATTAGTGATTATCTTTTTACTATACTTCTTTATCTGAAAAATTTCTTTATAAAGCTTTAATAGAAATGAACGAAAAATAATATATCTAATGGGCCCCTTTCAAGATGAGGCCCTGGACACAGCCCCGATTTGCTCATGCGATAAGACCCCGTGTACATATTTTCAATAAAGTGTCCAATGTCAGATATATCCCATTTACCTGAACCTTATATAAGACGCTGTCCTTCATAAAATGTGCAAAGTGTTCCATATAATTATTATTATTTCTTATATTTTTTTCGAACTGTGCATTTTTTCATAAAAGTTTATACAGTTAGTTAGGAAAGAGAAATAGGAAATTTGGCTTTCACTCGATCATTTTTGAAGTTGCAATGCAAAAAAATATGACAGTTAAAAAAAAGAGAGAGAGAGAGAGTATAATGTACTTGAGTGTAAGGTAATAAAGCTTTCATTTAAATTATCTCAAGCGTACGAGAAAAATAAAAATTAAAAATTCTTCGATGTTTCATTTAAAGGACTTGTTTAGTAAATTTGTTAAATGAAATATCTATATTAATCTTTGTTAGATAATAAACGTTTTTAAAGACCTTTATTTATGTTCTGCATATGCGAAAAAATTCCAAGAAAAATTAAGAGCACAAATCTGAGAAAGTAACACACCTAGGATTCATGCCATCTGAGATTTTTACCAAAAAATTCCCAGTTGTTATTAATCTTATTAATGTAGCAAATCCAGAATATTTTGTCTCAAAGTGAAGTTGTTCATCTTTTATGGCCCACTAAAAAAGCAGACCCGTAGCCAGATTTTCTATTCAGGGGGGCACCCTCTTTTTTTCAGGGGGGGGGACCCTAACTTAAGTGGGGTGGCATCCTATATTTTTTTGAATGATAACATTTTTATCTATATTTCTCTTCATTAAATAATAGCATAAGTTTATAATTAAATAAATTCTGAAAAGTCCAAACGGCTTCCAAGAAGTAAAAGTTCCTTGGCTTAAACAGAATGGATTTAAAGTTGTCATCTTTGGATCATATTTGGAAGATGAGAACACAAAACAAAAATGACAGAGTATTACAAAGAAAAACTTTGTATATATAAAACTTTGATATATAAAACTTTGATATAAAACTTTGATAACTTTACCTTATATACAAAAGTTTTTCAAAGCATCTGCATTAAACTTTTTTTATGTGAAATTTTCTAGGGGAGGTGGGGCTCAGCCCCATCTGGCACCCCTTTGGCTAAGGGCCTGTAAAAAAGTCTGTGCAGCACACAAAAGTGGGCGTTTTTCTCAGACATAGAAAATGCTGTGGTCAAAAACTCTTTGGGGGACAACTTGCCATGATATTTATTTCCCATCTATAATGTTAGACGATAGAACTTCATGAAATATATGAGAAATCTGTGGCAGGTTATCGACGCAAAGTCACTGAAGGTCACAAAAACACACATTTTCTTTTTTTTTTTCTTTTTTTTTTCGGTCATTTTTAAGGCTTAACCATAGCTTGCACCTTCAAGTTGCTAAGGCAAAAGAGGTGTCCTTTGAAAGACATGTATTAGAACTTATAAAAAAGATGCATGTATAGTTGACGTAAGTTGAATGCGCTTTTAGATTTATAAGACCAAAATCTGAAAATTTTCGATTTTGACTGAAATTTGAAGTTTCATAAATTCTTGCGGCAGAAGTTTATTGAAAGTAATTCTTTTGGATCGTTTTTATGTGAATATATTGTATTATTTGAATGCTCAGCGCTTATACCAAGTTTTGCGCGCAAGATTAGGACCCACTGGCGCATTGACTTAAATTGAATTAAATGAATTTAATTCAATTTAAATTATCTATATTTAATAATTTTAGCGACTTAAATTGCTAAATTTAAGCAGGGCCTGATTATGACCAACAGGGGCCCAGACATTGATGAATTTTGGGGGCCCCATCCATGAATTTTATTTTTATTTTTTTTTTAAATTTTGATATAAAAGAAGACTATTTCAGAACATTTGAAATTGGGGGCCCTTTACAAAGTCCCGATTTTCTCATGCGATAATAAGGCTCTGAATTTTAGTATTTTTGGGGAAACTGGTGGATTTTCAAAATTTTAAGGTCGCCTACGTCTTCTCTCTATCATTTTGCGCATCTTTATGCAGTTAGCGGGAGTAATCAAAAGCGAAGCGCTGTTAATTTGTCAACGGTAATGGTTAAAAAACATGAGTACAAATTTTTGTCAATTTTAAATGTATGACGTACAACTGGCGCCATTCCCACATGTAATCCAAAAAAAAAAAAAAAAAATCCTTCGGAATTGGACCACTGAAATGCTTAATATATATTAATCCTTATATCAGTGCTTTATTTAGGCGAAAACAATTTATTCGTTTTAATATTCTTAAAAGAAGTAGAAGTTTAATAATTTCGAGAAGCTATTTCAAACGATTTAAAATCGCAAAAATTTGCAAACCTATTTAGATTATGACATATAATTTGGTAGAGTTAACCTTTTAGCTCATTTGGAACGCTTTCCTTCTTAGAAAAAGTCTGCATTTTAAATTAAGCCTTTCTGCTTAATAATTTCATTTTTTTTAATAGCCGAATACTGACAGCTTAGCAGTACGGGACTGATTTATAGCTATTATGCCAGACTTGGGGATCGTCGAGAATCTTTTTTTCCCTACAATTTACACTCTTAAAAAAAAAAAATCAGTTGATTACCAAGAAATCTCTAGGAAACAATGATTCCATTACTTGTTACTTTCCGAACATGTAAAATGTAAGGAAAGTATTGTAAGCATGAAAAAATTCGACTTTGAGGTATTTACACGTTTTGAGGTCTTCTGAATTCATTTATGCTGTTTTTACGAGGTGTGTGTGTGTGTGTGATTTTGGTGTATATAGGACTTATAGTTTTTCTACAGGGCTACGACAAAGATTTCTTTGACATTATAGTATATGGGGAGAAAGTCTTGAAAGTATGCTGGCGTTTAAATGGTGCATTCGATTGAGTTTCAATTTGGTATATATGTTTGAATTATTCATCAATTAAAATTTATTTAAATGCTTGGTAATGATCTAATCGTAAGTCTTCAGAAAGTCGAGTGGAGGCACTCCAGATTTTTTTAGTATGATGCCATAACTTTTCTTAGTATTACTACTAAATAAAGCCATGTTTGCCAATTGATTTACATGACTTTATTTAGCAGCAATACTAAGAAAAGTCATAGTATCTTTGTTTCAAAGAGATTTCTTAGTAATCCACAAAATTTTTTTTAGTGTAGGGCATCACCCAAAAGGATGTTATTTTCGGATCCGCAACTCTCATCCGTATACCAGCCTATATGCAGCTAGAGGAGCTGCGGACCCACAGATTTATCGTTCACGTTTGCGCCATGTACATATAGCGGTTTTTGATCAGCCGAGATGTGAAAACGAATCCTTTCACTTTCTGCACACTAGGTTATTACGACTCCTTAAAAATTCATTTTAGGATGAATAGGAAAAATTAAATTACTTAATTAACTAAAACATTTTTCTAATTTATGCGTATTGAAAGAAGAAAGGGTTGTCACCCGATCGTTAACACTGCCAATATAGCTTTTGGGTCATCGTATGACAATTGAGCTAGCTATGACAGCATATTTTAATATCCATAACGCTAGGTTCGAGTAAAAGTTTTTTGCATTTTTTCAGTTTCTGTATAGCTGGAATAATTTAAAATGCATGTGTAAAAAAAAAATCATTACTTTCTTCGTCTTGAAGAACTGATACGCAGCTAGTTATAACATGTTATGTATATGTAAAAATAAATTACTTGAAAATCGAATTAAACATTTAATAATTTTGCGATTTCTCAAAATAATCAAACGAAAATCCCCCTCTCTCCCTCCATGTGGTTATACGTATCATGGCTTTGATTTGCAACAGCGCTTCGATTTGAACTTCATATTTTAAACAATTACACTAAAATTAATCTTTATTTTTAAATTTAGGTAATTGGAAATTTTATTTATTTACTTTTTCGTCTATTTGGCAGCTTAGTTTAACCAATTGTTAAAGTAATCTCTATTCCCGTGTGATGAGCGGGTACATCAGCTAATATAGAATAAAAATAGAAATTAAAATTCGTATTGTTCAACTAAAAGCAGCAATAATAAAATAATAAATCGATGACAAACTGATGCTTTCGATGTGATCCGGTATAAATTTAAATGCCTCGAAATCTAAGATGAAAATTTTGGCCTTATACAAATTGGTCTATTTCTGTGTATTTCTTTACGTAACAATTTCTTTAATTCTTTACAGATTGAAAAGTTTTTCTAGCATGTATACATATTTACATAAATAAACTGACACACACACACCACATTACACCAAAACAACAACAAAAAATCTTGCAGTTCAATGTGGGAAGTTAGTTTTTCTGGAAAGATGCTGTAGTTAGGGTAAAACTAAGACAGTGGAGGATCCTGAAAAGTTTCAACGGCAGGAGGCAATATGCGAGAAATTTTGTAAGAAAAATGGATCTTCTTAAATTTAAAATTTTGATTAAATAATTCTTATTGTCTGAAACCAGGTTTAGGATGGTTGCTCTCATCATTTATTATTGAAAAGACGTTTTTGAGAAGATTCCTCTTTTCTTACATGTGTAATTTCTTAGCGTGGATCTTTGAACACTCCGCTAAACCGGCAGATTATTCAAAGACCTATGCTAGGTGAGCAGGGAAACCACACAGATCATAGAGTGTAATGTAGTGCATTTATTGCAAGCCTGCACTCAGGGTATTTGCCAAGTCGGAATGCCTTGGTCGGAGGATTTTTTCAGGTGTTCTTCCGCGTCTTCACGGGACATCTAACGAAACCGCCCGAAACACTAGACCGTTAGAGAGACAGCCGCGCGGTAGTCCAGAACCTTCAACTTTTACTCTTCAGCCATCTACCATTTTCAGTCTCTTGTGCAATGGGCCATGGTGGGACCGAGACCCACAGATAACAGAAAGGGAATCATCACCACTGAATCCAACTGGGATTTAATTTTATTTTATCTTACTTCTTCTTTCACTGTTATTCACCAGTTCTTTCACTATTTATTTTATCTTTATCTTCTTTCACTGTTCTTTTCAACTAGTTATTTTAATTTTGTTTTAATCTTTAGGACGGAATAGAGCTTTACTGATAAATTTGATCGTGCATTTAATCGTGTTACTTTTCTAGTAAAATCAAACTGAAACATCAATAACTGAGGACTAGTTTACAGCAATACAGTCTGGACAAATACTCAACTTTCCTCACTATTTTTAGGAGGGCCCAGTGTCACTTTGCTTAAATATTTACCTTACATTTCATTGTTTACATGAAAAATACTATGAAGACGTTTTGGCTTCTAACTATGTTTCAAGAATATTATTTTTATCATTCCAACTTTAATGAACTAACGCAATATGTAGAAGTTGTCTTTATTTTATAACACCAGGCAGCTTCTACATAATGCGTTAGTTCATTAAAATTGGAATGGGAAAAATAATAGTCCGGAAACATAGTTGGTTGCCAAAACGTCCTTATAGTAAGTATTATTGATGTAAACAATCAAATGTAAGCAACATTTAACCTAAGTGACATTGGACTCTCCTAAAAATAGTGAGGGAAGTTGAGTACGTGTTCCGACTGTCTTGTAATTTAGTCCTCTGTTATTGACGTTTGATTTTCATTTTACTGGAAACTTAACGCGATTAAATGCGCAATAAAATGAAGCTGAAAATAGCAAAAAATTGCTTAAAAATGAGAGAACGGGTGGATTTTCAGATTTTTAAAATAGCGCAGATCTTTTTTAAATATGTTTTTACATAATTATGAAAATTTTCAAGCCGATCGCACGAACTGTGTGAATTTCATTAAATTTTTACACGGTAACTTTTTAATCTGTTTGGATTAATGACGGTAAAAGTTTTGTTTGGAAGGGGCCGGACCGGATTTGTTAGCGAAAAAGTCACGTATCAGCGTAACTATATAATAGGATAATTACAGAGTTAATATTTATACAGGAGTGGTTTATGACATGTAAATTTGTATTAATTTAAATAATAATATGCACTACATTTCTTTAAAGCCCCTCTTCATCCGTAAGCATGCGTGCCCAAGACCCCATATATGTTAAATCGGTCTCTTCTAATAAAATATTTTTTTTTTATATGCCAACTGTTTTGTTGTATTCGAGGCAACACCTTTTCCTTTTCAAGTAACATTTGAAAGAAGTAAAATATTTACTCAAAATTTGTTATTTTAATTAAAAATTTAGAGTTATTATAAATGAAAAAGTATCCTGGAGGTCTTTGAAAAATACGAAATATTCAAACTTATTTCCCGTGCCCAACCATGCTTAGAAGGGACTCCGGTTCAAAAGATTACTTATCTGAAAAAATACCGAAAGCATTCGGCCTCTCTCTTCTTTAGTTAGAAAAGGTATGGTCACCACATCTGTAAATAATTTTGTGGGGTGTTGAAAGCTACAATTAAAGTATCAGAGGTGTGTCTTGGCCATTGTGCGCTCTCCCCTCCTTTGCAATCCATTAATCTAAGTGTCACAGGTGTTTTGGCGAGTGGGGGTAAGCAGTAACGGGATTTTATGTCACAGCCGCTTTCGAAGCAGAAAAAGGGGAGCAGAAAATTATGTCTCAGCCGCTTTGAACAACTCTTACAGATGACGGGATTTTACGTCTCAGCCGCTTGGAGGGTTAAGTTACTCACTATCGAGTAAAGAAAATTTTTTAATGGATTTTGTGGTAACATTTAAAATGAAGAGCATTTTTAGCAGCATTAAAGCATTTCAATTTTTTAATCTAAGCAATGGACTAAAATACCACTGATAATAATATCGTTAATTTCTTCCTTTAGTTTATTTGTGTCATAATTTTTAATCAAAATATCTTCTCTGTGTGTAAAAATTAGCGGGAATAATTACATTAAGATAGTGGCATAATTTTTACGTATTTACAGAACACGAAGTTTTCCAAAATATGTTTGTTTAAAATCATATTAGAATTACACATTTTTTTTATTTTTTTTTTTCTAATGTATTTTAAAGCACTTGATGTCATAGAAGCAGAGCTTACTTGTGATTTGAAAATCCAGTGACCTGTTTAAAAACTTAAAAACTCAATTATCCGGCATTATCGAAAATACTGCTGGATAATCCAGAGTTAAAAAAAGTTCTTCTTAAAGGGAAAGTTATTCAATGCTTTCTGCGGAAAACTTATATCATTAATAACTTTTATAATGACTTCTATTCATGCAGCTGCTATTGAATTATAAACACTGCACTAAAATTTGTAAAAAATCACAGAATTTATACTTTTCTGTAGCTGTTTATATTAAAAAAGAGGGCAAAATGAATGTTTCATTATTTGTTAAACTTTCAAAAAGTTATGACAGATAGAATTCAAAATGTAAAAGTTTTAAATTCTTTTACGAAAATTTTCATCAAAAGTAATCTATAGATAGTAGAAAAATTCTTTAAAATCTGCAAGTTATGTTACATATTCAGAAAAACTGTTTTTATTTATTTATTTATTATTATTATTATTTTTTTTTTTCTCTCATCTATTTGATGATGCAAATGTCATTTTGCTGCAAGGATAATTATTACTGTTATTAAGCATTGAGAAAAAATGTGAAAATTGTAAAAAACGTAAAATAAAATTTGAATTTGAATTTTGAAAAAAATCACTTCAAGCTGCATAACTTCATGTTTAGAACTTCCAAATTTGGTATATATCTGTGAAACAATTTGTCCATAATGCCACCAACAGATATACATACAGAAATTTATACTAAGTAGAGATTAAGATGAAATCACTACAAAAGATACTATTACATTTCAATCATCAGAACTAATGTCAATATACCTGACTAACACAGGTATTGAATTAAAAGTACAGAGTAACAATAAGTAAAAGATGAACTATTTAACAAAATTTTAAATTAAAAAATATAATGACAAAATATTTAAATACACTTACACGGGTCTCGATAAGCCAAACAACACACAATAGTTAGTATAGGATCCAAACACTTTAGTACCACACCATACAGAACCATTTTACCTAAACGAGGCTCAATGGGTAAATCCAACAGATGTAAACCAAGTTCAGTCAATTCTTCCCATGGATCAAGAGCATCAATTGTCTACAATAATAAAAATAAAAGCACATTGATTATAAATTTATTGTAAATTAAAACATAATTAAATGACCTAGTTTAAGAGGTCTTTTAAAAAGCAAATAAAAGATTCTAGAAGTAACATAAAAATACAGGCATCACAAAAGTCGCATCGTAAGTATTAAAAATCAACATTATATTTTAGAATCTAAAGACCAAAAAAGTAATAATTTTTCTCTGCCTAGTAAAATATGGTCAAATAAATTTTATGATACATTCTTAGAATAGCATTATTAGACAAAATGTGAGGTGTGAAGTTGAATTAGTAATATTCACAAATCACATCATCTTAGAAATGTTTTAAAAAGTAACACTTTTATATGCCCTTATTCACCAAACACTAAAATCTCGAAATAACTCAATAGAATGGGCTACTTCAAAGGTTAAAAGAAAAACGGTATTCACCACACCAAAATCAAGGGTTACCATGCAATTTAACCTCAACTCAAGGGACCAATTCTAAACCCTCAATTTCGGAGAGTTTACTCGTTGACACAGGTAATGCAAAACCCCCAACTTGGAGGATCAGGGTGTTCTTTTTTATCTGGTACCTAACCTCCAACCTATCTGACTTGCAAGACCCTACTGGTGGCAAAGCTACTGCCAGCATAGCTCATTGGTGCATGCAAGACTTACAACCATGCAAAGGCAAGAACACAATCCAGAGGCTATCTGTAGTTGCACATAATAATCTGAAATGCAGCTATAAATAACCAATGCAACAATTACTTTTTTTCCCTAAACTTAACACCTAATGTTCTTAAAATTTTTATTAAAGAAATTTTAAAACTTCAAGCCCTAGAAGGATATGTAAAATTTATAAATTGAATTTTTCATACTAAAAGACAATACTTCAAGAAGTATGTGTGAGAAGCTACTTTTTAATACATACTGTTCTTAAAAAGGAAATAAATAAAATCATGGAAATAATCTAAAATTACTATGTACCATCAAATTGCGATTAAATTAAGTGATCTGAAAAGATCTTATAAATTTTGGGTAGAATTTATTAAATAAATAGATTTTACATAGCAGCTTACAACGTTTTGTCAGAAATTTTGTACATATTTTGAAAAAAAAAATTTTTTTTAAACATGTGCAGTTAGGTCTTTATTTGAAAATTTACAAAAAAGTCCTTAAGTAAAAAGCATCCTAAAACAGGATTTTTTTAAATGTGATATCTCACTAGCAGGGCCAGAAAAATCTATTGCCTGACATACCTGGGGCATGTAAAATTTTCAACCGGGCATGTGTTTCTTTTTCCCACTTGCCCGATTAGGCATGTAAAAAAATCGACTGTGAGAAATTCAGAAATTACTTGTTAAAAAAAATTGTGTATCTTTTTTAAAAATGCCACCAATTTTTCAAATTTTGGTACAGAAAAAATAAATGTCCATTTCTATTTCAGTAATTTTATCAAAGTGGCAATCTCAATCGCTTAACTGCAGTTAAGGACCTGAACCCAGAATACAGGACCTGAACAATAATGGGGAAAGATAAAAACTCACATTCGCATGTGTTTAAGGATTTTCCAATTTTTCCTTCAATGCAAACAAAATGAATAATGTAAATTTCACAGAACAGTAAAATGTAATTTTTTTGGTCTAGTAAATTTTGGGTTTGGGCATGTATTATTTTAGGTTACATGCCTGACCGGGTATGTAAATTTTTGGAGATTTTTCTGCCCCAGGTCACCAGCATCCTAAACTTACTAATTTTCTTAATGTCAGACAAACTATTTAGCAATATTTTAGTTAAAGACTTTCTGCAATAGGTTTTATTATGCAGTAAATGATACATTACTACATGTTATGCCTGTGATTATGAAAAGAAAATATAGTCTATTATGCTATTTTAATCTAGCACTTCTAATAAATACCATCAAAGTATGAAATTAAATTATTCATTTTAATGATATAAATAATAAATTATATTTTTTTTATTTTAAAAATGCTAATGAACACACTCATTTAAAAGAAATCTTACTTTTAGCAAAGTCACAGCATTTCTGGTTACCATAAAAGGAGGGGGGTCAGGAGCCTTTGCTAAGAAATCTGCTATTGGAGCATTTGGTGGAGCTAACAACTTTGCTTGCAGACAAAGCTCATGAATAGGAGTACGTAGGATTTCAGGTACTTGATATTTTTGGAAGCTATTAAATCGAGCTTTGCTGTACATGTGATAGCATATTCCTGGTCGGCATCGTCCTGCTCGACCTCTTCTCTGAATAGCACTGGCTTTTGATATCCAGCCAGTTTTCAGCTGGGATGCACCCATCAAAGCATCATAAGTTTTCTGTTATGAAGAGAGAACTATGTCACATTTGAAAGCAAAATCACTTTTTAGATTAGTTTAGACATGAAAAGAAAAAAAAAAAAAAAAAAAAAAAAAAAAAAAAAAACAGATTAAGCTGAATTAAATTAATCACATGTTAACAATACTTATTACCAATGCCATTTGAACTCAGTAACTCGCAAATGTATTTTATTTTCAATTTTTTAAATACTAATTGCTTGAGAAAAATTTAAGTTTTGATTCTACAAAGGCAGAATTTAAAAAATTACGTATGTCAATTTTTGTTACGTTCATCTGCACCTTATACTAATACCTGCACTAACTTAAACCTTATAATATTAATTTTCTAATGTAGTTGTTCCTAATTTCATGAATGTAGCATATTAAAAATTCTTTTAAAGTATCTAAAAATTATTCTCTACATTAAAAGTTTTTAATTTAATAAATACAATTAGAACTTTTTGTTATTGCGCTTAAAAATTGCAAATAAGATTTTTTAGTGTGAGTTTGAGAGGGCCAATTTGACATATACACTGAAATAATAATCCCCATAAAAACACTTAATGGGTTAAAAATTTGTGACGCAGCATTTTACTTTATAGCTATATGACTTTTAAATTGGGTCTTAAAAATAATGATATCAAATTGCACGGCAGGAGAAGAGAATGGAAATGGGAAAAAGCAGAAAAAGATTCTTAGAAAAAAGGGTGTTAGAATCAAAGGGAACCAGGAATAAAAGCGAATTCTGCACGTATTGTTCCATCCAAACTGATTGGCCATGGCGTGTGTGACGCTCTCAGTAGAGCTTGTTTCAGTGTTAATATGCAGGAATTAAATAGTCCCCCTTATTTACACTGGATTAAATTTTTTTTAAAAAATTTTAAGTTTTCCTAAATAAACGGCCAATGTCACTCATCGATTTCAACACCGATTAAAATCATATATTAATTTTTTTTTAATCGTTAGAGTGGATTCCGAGATAAAACGGGGACATGAACTTTTTCGGAAAGTTTGCTGTATATATAGAAACTCACAGTTGGTTGGTGTAGGCTGCATCACTCGTAGAACGGTCATTCTACATGATAATGAAATGCAAGTACTCTTTACTGACATATAAAAATGCTTAAAGTATTCTTACTTCTTTCACTTTACCACAGTCAATAACAAACACAACATCATTGATAGTAATACTTGTTTCGGCGATATTTGTAGACAAAATCTGAAAGAGAAATTGTAATAATGCAACCAACAGCAATTTAATCAATGCTTTTTTAATTTTCTAAAGAATTATACTAATTAAAAATTACAATTTTTCTAAGACCAGGGGGAGGAGGCCTGAAGATAGTCTTTTGGTCAGCACTTTGCATTTGGGAGTGAAGTGGAAATGATATTACTCTGCAACAAAAGTGTACAGTTAGTACAATTTAGAAACAAAAAAACAAAAAAAAAAAGCATTATTTAAATGTAAGCTTTACATGCAAATTAAGGGGATAAAATTTAATAAAGAAAAATTTTAAATGAATATCATAATAAAACTACTAGAAATTGGGCACAAAATAGCTGAAACAAAGGACATGAATCAAATCTTTAAAATATTATGCTATAGACCATTTTTTTTTTTATACAGTTAGCAGTTTGTTAGAAAAAGTATATTGTTGATTAGTAAATAAAATAATAAATATAAACTTAAACAACAAACTGAACTTGCCCACATTTTTGTGTAAATAATTAAAAATCAGTCAGTGAGTTCAGAAAATTTCGAAGCATGTTAGCAATGCCATTAAGCATACATATAAAAATTTTCTGTTTGTGAAATTGCTATTAGGGACCCTCTACTGCTGAAGTATCCTTTAATAATTTTGGTGGTGTTAGTTAAGGAAGGTCAATCTTCTGTACAAGAAATATCATCCTGAAGATGTGGAAGTTTCAGAAGAGGAATTCTCACATTTATGTGATCCAATTTCATGTCCAAGTTTCATGACCCACTGAAATTTATTTTTTGTGGGTCATATTACACTTTCTCTGAAGAGAGAAAGAAGCTCTTTGTGAAAATTACATTTACCCATGCCAAAATCAAAAATATTAAGCGTAACACACAGAGAGAATATTTTACTTTTTTTTTTCCCTTTCAAAAGTGTTATTCACTAAATTTTTATTTCAATAAACCTTAATTGGTTAAATTAAATTGTGAAATGCTTGAATAAACTGGCATTACCTTTCACCATAGTAAATTATCAACATTTACAAAATAATTACTTATGGAAATATTAATCCAGAAAGTTTATTCTAAAACAAAAAAAGGAAGGATAAAACAAAAAAAGAAAACAGTTTACTTATGTTCATTTAACAAGTTAAAATTAAGAACACTTACCCAGCAATAGTATCATCAATTTTTTCTTTGAGAGACACTATTTCATCATATCCAGGGAGAAAAATAAGGACAGCACCTAAAAATAACCACATAAAAAATGTTTACATGTCTATAAAGTAACAGACATATAAATTATCTAAACATTAAAAAGGGTGTGTGAAATAACATAAATAAAGCTGGATAAAATGTTTAAATTAGAAAAAATTACCATCTTCTTGGCTGGCACATATTCTTTCCAGTAAGCACAAAATCAAGCTCTGGTCAATTTTTTCTTCTTCACAGCTTAATGTGTAAGCTTCTAACAATATTTTTTCTTCCTCAGACATGTCTACCTGTTCTTCAGTATTAGAAGTTTCAGCATAATCGTAATTACTGTAACATAATATACATGCACGTATAGTAAAGCAGCTTAAACTATAAATCAGTTAAAAATGGAGAAATATTAAAAGCAAGCTCATGAAAGCTATCTTTGACACACAGTGTTATGGTATTATGTTCTATAGTGTTTACTTTTTAGAACTTATTTTTTTAGGAATTTTTACTCATTCAGTATGATGATGATGAAAACATTATACTAATATACGAGGTGTGTCTAAAATGTACCATTCCGTCGATTGCCACTTGTAATCCGGATCGAACTGGTAGCACCAGGTCTCATGCCCTGTGACAATGGTTTGCAGAAAGGATGGATCCCGATCACACATGGTAATGAAATCTCCAGCGGCTTTCATCCATTTTCCTTTCTGATCGTTTGTCAGTATGTGTGGCACAAATCGGGAACAGATCTTCCTCTTACCCAAATTTTCGCAGACGATGGTGCGAACCATCTCCTTGCTAATGCTCAATTCCTCCGCCATCAATCGTAGAGTCAGTCGCCGATGTCTTGCCAGCATGTTTCATACTCACTCAATCATGTCTGGTGTGCTGCTTGTCGACAGCAAACCTGACCGTGGCTCATCCTCAGTCGTTTCCTTGCCATCGTGAAAATGTTCCATAAACACATTTTCTGCTCACAGCTTCCATCCCATACACTTGCACCAACATTCCATATGTCTCCGTAGCCGTTTTTCCCAATTTGAAACATAACTTGATGTTCACTCGTTGCTCTATTGCACGGTGACACTACCTTTCACACTGACTACGTTCGACTGCCCATAGCGGGTTTTCCCATGACAGCCATGAGGCTTCCTGTTAGGTGGCGCTCCTTGACATGTCAATGGATCGTCATGTGCAAGTGCATGCACATAGCACATGTTGCCGTTGAGATATCGGACCAATCACTGGACTTTTTAGACACACCTCGTATAACCAATGAGCTGCAGACAAATTTAAAAATTTTATTTTCTTCAATGAAGCTGTTTTTGTTTTCTCTTTCAATTAAGTTTCTTGTCAGCTGGCAGGACATTTCATATATATTTATTTGTTTTCACAATCACCCACATGAAAAAGCTCCAGGGCACTCAGTTGAAAGAAGATTGTTTGATCTTACAATCACTTAAAATACACAAGGTTAACAGAATTGGCAGTTTAGAGTTGAAAACAAATGATTATAAAGAAATGCCATAAAACAATTAAATTTTATTTGGTGGAGTGAGGAGCTTTCTAGAAATAGGAAGTGTACGGTAAAAAACGCATTAATATATGGAGCAGAAGGATGGAAAATAATGGAGGCAGAAAGAAACTAGCGACAGTAGAAATGGATGCTGTAAGAAGATGATGCAGGGTGACTAAGAAATGAAAGAATCAAAGAAATGATCAAACTAGAGAATACAATTTTAGATGATCTGCAGAGAAAGCAATTGGTATGGCCATGTTAAAAGAATGGGTAAAGAGAGACTACCTAAAACCGCATTTAATTATAGATGAAACAAAAAATGGAAACAAGGAAGACCCGAGAAGAAATGGGTAGACGACGTTAAAAAAGCAATGATAGACAGAGATCTGCAAGAGGAAAGTACATTGGACAGGAAAAAGTGGAGTAGTTTAATGTACATTCATCGGAAAGCAACACATGATGCCAAGAACTGAGTTTATACATATAATGTGCCTGCTAGTCTATTGTCACACCAATAATTTCTAAACAGCAAGAGCTGTCTAGTCATAAAACAGGGGTCTAAGTAAGTATTGTAAAGTTGCCATGCCCTATGCAAGAAAGTGCTTACAGTGCCTCCTGGTGGCTAAATTTGGAGTTACCATGCTTACCTCAAAAACAGTACGAGATACGAGAAAAAAGTTATTTACAAAGTTGTTCAGCATCACTGCTTTAGTAAGAGAAGACACCTTGCGTACATTAATGTTAAAAATAGAAAACATAAAATCATATGACAATAAAATATGTTGTTAATTCCAGTAACTATGTAAATCTAATTATTTTTCTTTGTACATGTAGCAACTTGAATTTTTTCCATTAATAATTTTTGATTATATTATCACTAGAGGTATGGAATTTTCACAAATAAAAAACAGAAATTTTGCAGGAAAATGTTATGAATTTTTTTAAATTTTGCTAAAATTTGCATTTCATAAGCAGTTTATTGAAAGTTTTTTCAGATGCGGTTTTTTGCATTGTGTTTAAATCTAAATCCCCTGACAGGGTGTCCACCAATGTCAGGAGGCAAAAATAGTATCATTTGTAGCCTGACCAACATAAAAAAGTCGCCAGTTTAGTAGCCATTTTCTTAATTTTAGTTGCCAAAAAAGTAACATTTTTACATAATTTTATAATTAAAAAATAAACATACATCACGTAACTCATTATAAGTTCATTCAGTTAAGAAGGAATGAATAAAACAAGAAATTAAAAAAATTCTTCCGTTATATAACAGAGCATACATTCATTTTTATAGTACGATTTAAAAAACCAGATTAGACTGTTTGATGAAAGATCAATCACAACTTTGAAAAAAAAAGGGAGTTCACAAAAACTGAAATCTGACTTTCAAATTAGTTGCCTGGAGTAAGCTACAAGTAGCAAAAAACTTGAAAATAGTATGAAAATAGCAATTTTTATTCAAAAAAGTCTCTTAAGTCCCCTTATCTTTTAATTAGTAGCAAAAGTCACCTTTTTAGTCACCGGTGGGCACCCTGCCCTGACTTTGTTTTTAAGAGTTGTTTCCAAGCTTCCTAATTTGCTCCACAAATGGTGAGCAAACGGTAACTTGAATTTTCTGATTCATTAATTATTTTCATTGATTTGGGGCACAGCTCAGATATCAAGCTTATTTGATCCTTGATTTTAAGTTTGAAAGATATTTCTTTAACGTAACGATTCTTTAACATAATTTTCGAAAGATAACTTTTTTTAACGTAGTTAATGAGAAAAAAATGTATTTTGCACCTAATCACAAAAATGAAATTGCAAAACTTTACATGAATTTGCATCTATTTACAAATTGCTTATATTTCCCATCTATTTGTAATTATATAAGAAAATTTCACATAAATTTGCATCTATTTTGTACCTCTAATTATCACTGAATACAAATTTTATTTGAGCAACAAACAAAAATTTAAATTAAAGTCATTGATTGATATATTAATATTGATTGATAATTGATGACTTTAATATATCAATCAACAAGTCATTGATTGATATATTAAATTAAAGTCATTGATTGATATCACTTAATGTTTGTCCAAAAATAAAGTCGGAGCAGAGTTCAAGTTCATGCCATTTAAAGCACAGCAGAAGATTTTGGTTTGAATATGTTTTATGCTGAGAAAACAAGAAAAGACAAAGTAGGTACCTTTTTTGTAGTTTATTTTAACAAACGATGATGACAGCGAGAAGATACATACGGTGCATGAGGTGATGATGACACAACATATTAAACAGCATCTTAGCACACACAAAAAAAAAACAAGCCTTTTATAATAAGTCCTCACCGGTGATCTTTCAGGTAGAAAAACACAACACATTGAACCATTTGGATAGATCAGCACGGATCCCCGATCCAGTTCTATTCAGTTGAGCGACACAGCTCACGGCTAAATCTCTTATTACACACACATCACGGTAACAGCGGCTGAGGGAGGAGCTCACACACTGAAAAGTAACTTGTGATGCCTTTTTATATCTGCCAGTTAGTGCGGGACTACGATAGATATTTGCATAGAAAAAATAAAGAGTTCTCATTTTATGCAAATTAGAAACAACGCCATCTATCGGCGAGAAATATAAATTTTATTACGGCGGTAAAGAAATATGACATATGTTTACACCATCATTTTTAAATGTTAACGATCTTACGTTCTCACTTAGAAAACTTTAAAAACAAGTTTACACAAGGTTTATTCTTCACTTTAGCAAATTTAAAAATAAAAATGTCATGGAAATAAAAGGGTAAGTCAAAATTAGCGTTTTTTTCCTAACAAATTTTGATTTTATATATTTTTTATTAAGATTTGGCTGGTTAAAAAAATCTGATTACATTTCCATAAAAGTTTTTGTCTATTATCTAATGTTTGATCACAAAATTTGTCCTAATTTCATTATTTTTATTTCAAAGTTAATTCTATACAAAAAAACAGTGGGGTTTTGTTGATGGACCCACCCAGAAAAACCCAGCTGGGTTTATATGAGCTGACCCATACTGCCAACCTTATTTCCAATGCTATTAAATTTAATTACCCATGGCTACACTTCACCATGCTGCTCAACTGACAAAAATTTCCTGAGATCACTGGTACAATCTCTCTACGTATAAAATCTGTCAATAGGCGCAATCCTAACTAATATTATAAATGTGAAAGTGAGTTTGTTTGTTTGTTTGTTTATGACGCTTTCAAGCCTAAACCGCTGAATCGATTAGGATGCATTTTAGTTTAGATATAGATGGGACCCTGGAGATGGTTATAGGCTACTTAGAATTTTAGATTTTTAATTACTTTATTAAATATTAATTAAAAACTGTTTTTATGTTGCCATGCTTGGCTAGTTTTGCCCGTATCAAATGATTCATGTTTTGAGCTAACAAGAATGCTATTATTTTAATAAAGAAGCGCGTGCATCTGAAAAACATTAAATACCCCGGAAATTAAGCCAGTTTTATGCCAAATCTATCTATCTGTAAAAATAAAACTAAATGTTCTCCAGACAAATCTACAGAAAGCAGAGCTTTGAAAATTTGAGCATGACTGAGCCCATAACTTCGGTAAACTGCACCTAAGGCTCAGAATTTTGAAAATTTAACTACATTTCTAACTATTAATTTAAAAGCCGTTTTATCGCCCGCACAAAATGATTTATGCTTTTGAAATAAAGCAGAAATTCTATTTGCAAAATCACATGCATTTGAAAAACATGGAAATGTTGTTGATTTTACGCCAAATTAAAAAGCATAAGTAAAGAAAAGGGTACTTACGTATTATCCCGGCGGTCTGCCAAGACAAGCGATTTCTTGCCGAAATAAATGCCGGGCACATGAAATTATTAATAGTTTTGAATACGATTGGCAACAGTTTGGCAACTCATTTGACGAAAAAACAGTTTGGCTGGAATGACCACCGGGATAATACGTAAGTACCAAGAAAAGTCCAGATGTGTTTCTTAAAGTTCATAAATTTCCAAATCCTACCAATAATATAAATGTGTACGTTTGTGTGTTTGAATGTTTTTGACTGAATCACACAAAAATGGTTGAAGGGATTTGGAAAATTTTGTAATGAAGATAGTTTATGCCCTGGATTAACATACAGGCAGCCTTTCAAGCATATAGGATAAATAATTCTTTTACAGAGACACTCAAAATAATTCTAATGCATTGCACTCTATGGAAATTTTGTAACTACTAAACCGATTCTAAAACTTTTTTCACTGATTGAAAGTTACATTATTCCTGAATATTATTGTTTGTTATTTTTGGATTAAGACCAATTAACTGCACTAGGGTCCTAGGCCTATATGGGGAATTCCTCTGTGGGGGACTTTCTAAGGGATCCTAGCCCGTATTTACGCGAGCTTTTTTAGAAAACCACGGAAAACTGGAAGCGGCTAGGTCGACAGGCGCGACTGGGGTTTGAACCTGGCACCTCTCGCCTTGTAATTTTGAGAGCAGAACTTCTTAGACACTGGTGGCATCCTAAGTATTATAAGCTACCTTTAATGCATATATCACAGATAGTTCTTTTACAGGATGCTAATAAGAATTACATTACGCTCTAGGTGCATCTCTGTAAGTACTGAACCGATCCCTAAACTTCTTTTACTGATAGTAAGCTACACTATTCTTCAGTATTATAGGCTAAAATTCATGCATGTAGCGCAAATAGTTCCTTTACAGGAACACTCAAAATAATTCTAATACATTACGCTCTCTGTGTATCTCTGTAACTCCAGAACCGATTCTAAAACTTTTTCACTAATAGAAAGCTGCTCTATTCCTGATTAACATAGACTAAAATTCATGCATATAGCATAAATATTTCTTTTACAAAACAGTTCGCAAATACTGTCATAACAGTCTCTATTCGCCAAATGCCTGAAAAAAATCTAAATTTAGTAACTCTGCATATTCTCTTATCAGGGCTCCCACCAAATTTTCTATCAAAAAAAGGGGAAAAAGGGACCATCCCTTTAAGAAAAAGGGACCAAAAAGGGACCATCTGTAAGAAAAAGGGACCAAAAAGGAACTATTTAATAAACGGTCATTTTTAAAGGAATAAAAAATTTCCTCTGAAATACAACCTCAATTTTACATCTCCTACTTCTTATGTCCTTTACACTGAAGTAAACACAATGAAAATATTCTCACATGAATAATATAAAAGTTCACTAAACCACTTTTAAGTTTTCATACATTATTTTTGAATTGAATATTTTGAAAGATACAAAATTGAGAGTTCCACTGTATAATTTATTCAGTTCCCTAATACACACTTATTGTTCACAAAGAAATAAAATTGAAAGATTTCATTAATCAAATGTGTAACATTCTTCTGGAAATGATTACTAACACACATAATTAGATGAAATCCTGGCTCTTATAATAACTAAACAAAACTTAAACTACATTCTTGTAGACTCATACAAAACTCAAACACAATTTGCTGAATATGCAGAATTAAAAAAAAATAAGTAAAATTTAAAAAAAAAAAAAATCTGCCGAACGGCGACCCCTCCCCTCAAAAAAAAAAAAAACTTCCGCTTTGCACAGGCATTATTATTAAAGGTCAAAATTAATGGTCGCCACTCACCGACTGTATTTTTGAAAGTGGAGACTGCAAATTTATGTACCAGTCGCCACAGTTTATTTCCCCACTCTCTTTCCTTTTTTTTACACAAAGTTTATATTAATTGAAAGTAAAACAGAAACGGGGCATTAAAACAGATGTTGTTGACAGGAGTCAACTAAACTCCAAGATCTATGTCGGCATGGCGGGAGGGGGAGAGCTGGATCATTGATAAAGGGTATTGGTACCACTTGACCAATTAGCAAAAGTAATCATCTGTTATGGAAATTTTCAAACGGGGATTACGACAATGTGTAAGATTGCGGTTTGAAGCAGACACCAGCACTTGTTTGTTTTTGCAAGGGCTCTCTTTCTGAGGACAAAAATCCGAAGAGTGGCGAGCATTCATTTATAAATTCTTTTCTTGTGATCTATTAATACCAAAAAATAAAATAAAATAAATAAATATTTCAAGATTTATTCCAGCATAATAAGGCTTATGGCCAGCATAAAGTTGATGACAGCTGTCCGTCGTGGAAAATTAACAATGTTCGTCATGAACAAAGACCAATGGAGTACGCAAATGCAGCCGCGGGGGATTTAAAAATAGGGATACTTTGTTCTCGCAAAAAGGCAATTTTGTGTACCATATAGAAAATATTCAGAACTGGTTTGATGCAATCTGAAAATCGTTAAAGTTTATTCCTAAGCGTTCATTTCTTATAGTCAGACACATACATTCAGATCAATGGACGTCATGAAGTCGCGCAATTTAACTCGCAAAAAGGCACTTTTCATTTCTAAATGAATCCGTAATTTCCTAATGGTTTGTAAATATCTTTAATTACTACAGATAATTTGAATTAGGAAGGCCAGATAATGATTATACTAAGCAATCATTAAAAACAAAAACTTGCAAGTGCGTAAAACAGCCAGTTATAAACTACAGAAGCTGCCATTATTTATACTGACAGTTTTCACCAAAAAGCTGAAGTCTAGAATTATGATTGTGAAATAATTATCAAATATAGCACCCACATTGTAGGATAGGCGGTGAAGTTATTTTGAATCCCTTTCTTATCCCAAACTGAAAGTTATGTTAGTTTTTTGTTGCTACATTAGGTGAAAAACACCCCAGAGGTGCCTCTTTTTGAGTTACGCGAACGAAAGAAAACAGATGAAATGAATAAGCGATGACTGTCACTCTCTGATTCTGATAAGCATACAATTAGGAAAAAAGTAACTTATTTTTAAAAGGGAATTTTATTCCGTTTCATTTACGATAAATTCTGATTGCGTTGCATGGAATTTTGTGAAGGAACAGTTATATATCGTGTTTAGTTAAGGGTCGTTTCAATCGATCATATTTTTGTTACGGTATCATTTTAATAGAAAGTGTTTCGTAAAGGGGTCCGTAAAACGATCGATAATCTTGACTGCGATGATCCATGTAACAGAAGGGGCAGGGGGAATGGCAAGTTTTCGAGTGAAAACTTGGACATACCAGGGCAAAGGAATGCCAATTGCTGAAAGGTTGCCGGGCGCCGTGCTTTTTCAAGAGTCGTAGTAGGGGGGGGCACTACAAAGAAATACTTTTGACAAATGCAAGGTAGTACTTACATATTAATTCAAGGAAGGCTAGATGTAGCGCGCACGGATCCGATATTGGTACCGGGACAAAGCCACATATTTCGCCAATCACCGTTCTCAGATGAACGTTAGTGTGTTCTGGAAAAAAGTGTTGCCGGACTGGTTGCTACGATGAAGACGATAGGTCAACCGACCTACGTCACATCGTAGCAACCCAGTAAGCTCTAGCCGTGCGCCGCTTCAAAGTGAAGATGAACTGAGGATAATGGTTTAATCAACAATGAAAAAACGGTCATTCTGCCGATTTCAGATCTCTTGGCCATTGCCGACGATGCACAATTATTCTTCTTCATTAAAATTTTTTTAAAAACGGACCAATACAGACCAAAATAGCCTAAAACGGAACTGGCACCAAAAAACGGACTTTTAGGGAAAAAAGGGACCAAGTGGGAGCCCTGTCTTATTTTAAATGAAGTATACTATACCATGCATTATAATTCATTTGAAACAAGTAAAAAGCAAATAATATTTAAATGCAGTTTCTTTTGTCGCAACAATATTTGTTATTCACACATGCTACATTTCTCTCGGAACTTAATTCTAAAGCCGACGCGGACGAAGTCGCAGGTAGCAGCTAGTAAGCATATAAAGAGAACATAGAGTTGAAAGAAAAGGTATTTACCACTGGCCTGCTAATAATTCTTCAATATCTTTGTGACCAAAATGATTGGCCCATTCCATAGCAGTCCAACCATTAGCAGACTTCAAATGTAAACTAGCACCAAGAGATAGTAGCTGGTCAGTTATTTCAATATTTCCACGACCAGCTGCTAACATCAAAGCACTGACTTTAGTTTCACTATGCTGATAATCCACTATAAAGATAATAAAAACAGTTGTGAGCAGAGCAAAATGGCATGAAAGTTTGTCCTCAAAAATTCAAAAGTTAAATATATCGTACTTCATTTTAAAGGTGCTAATTTGATGTATTAAATATGTGTGTATAATATTTTCAATAATTTTTATTTCATATATCAGTCAGTAAAAGCAGCAGTATTCAGCACATCATGAATAAACTGGATAATAAAACTGAAAGGGCATTTATAGTTCATTTTTATAGAATGGATTATAAAATTGAAAGGGAAAATACTAAACGATTTTGTTTTTGTTAAATTTGCACATTTAGGTCATCCAATAATATATATACAGTGATCTCTCACTTATACGCGACTTCAGTTATACGCGGTTTTCACTCATGCATGTTTTTCCCCACGGGCCCGGCCAGCGATGTCGGAAAACAATGCTAACTCTTATTCATTTATACGTGAAACCTAAAATGCACCTTTCACTTATGCGCAATTAAAAAATTTTTCAAGTTTAAGTAAAATCGCCTATCTACACTTTGCTTATTGCAAGAATTTAGCCTTCCTGTTCTGTCTCTTGGAATACATTCACACACCCTTTATCCATTGTTCGGATTCTTCCATGAGCGTGTTCTTTTTGTGCACAGGTGTGCAATAGGGGGGAGGGATTAGTCCTGTGATTAACATCGAGAGGGAAGAAAAGGTTACGTACGAAAAGGTTGACATCACTAAAAGTCGCAGCCAATCGGTGTGATTTTAAGCACTGAGTGGGAACATGCTTGAGGTTTTTGGTCATTCACTTATGTACTGTACAGTGTAAAAAAAATGGCAAAACGTACGTGTGATATAAGATATCACATGCAGTTTTAAATACCTGTAATTTGTCTCTAACCCCCCTTGAATGTGTAGTAAAAGAATAGTAGTAAGCTATTTCATGCAAAAGAAATTCATTTTCGGATCGGCTTTTACAATTTTGGCAACTATAGTCTAAATTATTAGCAATATCCATCTTTTTCCCAAGATGGCGGCTGTGTGAAAATCAAATGGCGCGCGTACCCTGGTTCGTTCGCCAAGCTCGGAGCATCAACATTCCATCGCCAAAATGGCAGCGCTGATACTGCCTGGCAACTAAGTGGCTGTCCAATCAGCAATCGCTACATGTTCCCGCGCTTTGACGGACCTATCCTAGGCCGTGCAATGATGGCGGCAAAGTGGTGTCGGGTTGCTATGATTTTCACAAGTCACTGGCTGAGCGCCATTTTCGAATCACTCCACTAATTTTCCTCTACCTAAGCGGAAACTAAGTCGTTCATTCCCCTTTTTTTTAGGGAGCCCTCGAGGACGAGTTTTGAAGCTGTGTTCTGGGTCAGCAGCAAATATCTAATTTCTCCTTTTTAATTAAGAGCAGGGCGTTACTTTTTTAAACACTTTCGTGGAGATCCCAAATAAGAAAACTAAGAAAATGTACTAAATTAATTTTGCCTTTTGCAGTGTGCGCCATTTTTTTGTGAAGGTCCCGATGACCTCGTGTGCTGTACATGAATATTCCCTCTTTTTGTATTAATATAGAAGATAGTAGCATGAGTGTTATTTTAGATGAGTCATAGATCATAAATATAAAATTGTGTTGTTCCCATAAGCTCGAGTTGTTCTTTTCCTCCCACATGTGTGACTGTTCTTCTTCATGTCAACTAAACGGGGTGAGTAATTTCATTTTCCTTTCTTTTTTCCTCATAATTCAGTTCCATTGAATATTTCCTCTGCACAACCAAGGTACCCTATTGATCACGCCATGTAACGTAACATCCCCCTTTCCAAAGACTTACGTTACAGTACGAACTTGTTGCTTTCTTGTAAAATGGATATCATAAAAAAATTCCAAGAAAAATGCTTTAAATCAGAAATAGCATTACCTGATCATTTCCGTATTCCAGAATCAACTTTAAGGGGAATTTTGAAAAACAGAGAAGCTATAAATGCAGCTTATCTAGAATGCGGAATAAAGGCCAAGAAAAGTAGTCGAATTCAAAGCGGAAAGAACAAAGAATTCAAGAAAGTTTTAGTTCTCTGGTTTAAAGAAACTCGTGCATCCAACATTCTTGTAAACGTTGAACTTCTAAGAAAGAAAACCTTGGAATTATCGAAGAATTATGACATGGAAAACTTTTCTGCATCAAATGGATGGGTTGAAAAATTCAAGATTAGAACAATGGATTGTCAACTCGTGTCCTTCCTGGTGAAAGTGGAAGTGTCAATATTGAATCTGTTGAACAATGGCAAAAAGACTTGTCTGATTTAGTAAAAGAATACGAACTGTAAAACATTTACAATTGCAACAAAATTGGACTTTTCTATCGAGTAATGCTCAACTGAACTTTGGCGTTTAAAGCAGAACCATGCCATGGTGAAAAAAAAAGTGTAGAAAGGTTAATTGTTTTGCTGTGCTGCAATGCCAATGGTTCAGATAAACAGCCTCCACTAGTCATTGGAAAATCAAAGAATCCCTGATCCTTCAAAAATGTAAAGAAACTTCCTTGTGATTATGCTAGTAACAAAACGGCATGGATGACTTCAGGCATTTTTCCGGATTTTTTGCACAAATTTGACCGTAAAATGGAAAAAGAGAAATGAAAAGTTATTTTATTTATGGATCAACGAGCATCACACCCAAAAGATCTTCCGTCTCTCAACTATACAAAAGTTATGTTTTTTCCTGCCAATTGCACAAGCAAACTTCAACCTATGGACCTGAGCATCATTCGTTGCGTGAAAATGTACTACAGAAAAGCTTTAATCCGGCGTCTTCTCGCTGCTATTGAAATGAAACATTTGGTAAAAGATAACTTGAAGCAGATCACTGTCCTTGATGCTATTCACATGGTGTGCACGTCATGGAAAAACATTACTGACATTTGTATCAAAAACTATTTTAAGAAGGCAGGATTTTTGTTCCCAAAAGAAAAAGAATGCGAAGACGATGAAGAAACACAAAGCGAGGCCGATGTAAGCGAAGATGATTGGAATGCTGTATCTGGCAGACTGGCATCGTGCACTTCTCCGAATTCGTGGATGTCAACGAAACCTTAATTACAAGTGAGATGCGGGATATCAGCGATATTGCAGCAGAAATTGCCGACAACAAAGACGAAGATTTGGAAGACGATGAAGGATTTTCAGCAAAAGTTCCTCCAACCTACACAACAGCATTTGAAGCTTTGGAAACTCTGCAGGATTATTTTCAACTTAATTCTGGAAGGGAAAGAACTTTTTCGCACCTAGATGAACTTGAAAAGACTCTCATCGACAGTACTCAAAAACAAAAACAAACCTTTATTGATGACTTTTTTGTAAAGAAAATGTAATTTAATAAAAGTTTGGCTTCGTAATTTAACAAAAGTTGTATGTAACAACTTTGAATTTTAACATTCTTATTAAATTATAATACGTAAATGGAAATTATGTGCGTATTTATTTATTAGTATTAGTATGAGTATGTGTATGTTAACTTTTCACGTATAAGCTTATTTTAGGGTTTTTCACTTATGCGCGAATCTCACTTGTGTGCGAAAATTTCGTTGACCCCTTTGGTCGTATATAAGTGAGAGATCACTGTATTTATTAATAAGATTTAGCAATTCCAAAAGTTCAAACCTTAATCATGCATGGTAACAGAGGTAACTACACTATTTGTTCAAAAAAAAGTATGGCCATTACCATAGCCAAAAACGTAAAAGTCCACACTAGTTTTTCACATGAAATTATACACTTAACATGTGAAAGGGAATTTTGAAATGCTTTTAAACATATCAAAAATTAAACCATACATACATACATACACACACACACATATATATATACATACATACACACACACATATATATGCATACATACATACACACACACACACACACACACATACATATATATGCATACACACACACACATACATACATACATATATATGCATACATACACACACACACACATACATACATATATATGCATACATACACACACACACACATACATACATATATATGCATACATACACACACACACACACATACATACATACATATATATATATATATATATATATAGTTACACATTATTTAAAATTACAACAAAATTATAGTTGCCTCATATGCTATCCAGTGCTTAAAAAAGCAGCATAAAAGAAAACATGCGTTTAATAATACATAGAAAATTAAATAGAAAACACCCCCAAGCCACCGTTAGCACTATATATATGTATATATATATATATATATATATATATAGTGCTAACGGTGCCCAATGACTATTTCCTAAACTGTTAGTCTGAGAACACATAGCTCTAATTGCAAAAATACATTAAATTGTATAATCTATTATATCAGAAACAAAGTCAATAAATAACTTCCTATAAAAATTACTTACTTAAAATTTTTATACGATCCCCCTGGTTCTATCAGTTCTATTTGATTTTTTATACACTTTCATGAACAATAATAAAAAAAAAATTAAAAATTAATTAATTAAAAAAAATTGTCTTTCTATGAACAAAATTCACCAAGTTAAAGATGCTTAAAGTTAGAGCACTTTTCAAGCTGTGAAACAGGGGTTGTACATAAAATGAATTTGAGAAAAATTAATCTACATGGTTTAGAGCTTTGTAATATTTATCAGCAATTTCATTAACTATTTTATGAATGTAGATTGCAATAAAGAAGATTAACTTTTAACTATGTGTATCCAATAAATTAACATAAAAATATAGTTTATACAGAAAATAGAATTTTTTTTTCAAGAGGTTTTTAAATGAACTGGTTTTAAATAACTTTACAAAAAAAGCTAATAAAGCAATTCATTAAACATTAAATTAGAAAATGAAACATTAAAATACAAAAAGGTATGCATTTTAGAAATTTAAAATATTACAAATCCTGTTAGCATAATATATGCTCGAAGTAGTTATCTTTGACTGCAAATATGCACCTGTGTAGAAAACTCTTCCTGTACTTTGTGTAGCGTACTTGGTGTTACGCACCTGCATGCTACACATACGATTTAGTAAGTCTGACCCCAGATAGATTTTTATAGAGCCTGACTATAACCCTCTGCCTAAAGATCAGTATTCTAAAATTAGTTTTGCTTCTTTCTCTGCATTATGGCATAAAATGAAATTAAAGCCTATAATTTAAAATTTCAATATTTATATGGTCCCTTAATGGTTTACCACAATGAGACATTTTTAAACATGGGAAAAATGACTTCAGTCAAAATGTTTGCTGCTTCATAACTCTGAATTTTGGTCATAGAATGACGATTTTTTTTTTTTTTAAACATGAAATTATATAAAGAACATTTTTCTAAATATAATTGGTAGAACTGGGGGATCGTATAAAAATTTTAATTAAGTAATTTTTATAGGAATTGATTTATTAACTACGATTCTTTCTGATATAATAGATTATACTATTTAATGTATTTTTGCAACTGGAACTATGTGTCTCTGACTAACGGTTAAGGAAATAGTCACTGAAATCATTAGCACTGGACACCCAGTATATATATATAACACAAATGTATTGTAAAACTTATTGTATGAATTTTCCAATATAATACAAAAATCACTGTACTGTAAAGCTCATTTCTTTTCTCTTTGTGTGTTGTTATAGTTGTTATATATAATAAACAAAGTTTTACATTTTGGACAATAAAGCATCTGAAACTAACATCATTGTCATTCTAATAGGTTATATTTGTTAAACATTTAAACTGTTAGTAATTATTTAGAGAAGCTATACTTATAGATTTATTTTTTACCAGATATTTTTTCAGACATCATTAGATGCATTAAAACAGTAAAGTCTTCAGATCCAGACATCCATAACTCTTCCATAATTTTATCCATGGCAGCAGCTAGATTAGGTTCCAGTTCAACACGTTCAGAGTCAACCTTTGGGGTGGGGAGTGGAGTAACAAAGATCTTTAATTAAATATACAATATACTTCTATGAACTTCAAGAAGACAAGGCAATGGAAAAGATATTTTCTGTAATGATTTTCATAATATACTATCAACAAAATAAAAGTCTGCAAGGTAAATACTAAAACTGCTATCTTCAGTTCTAAACAAGTAAGGTAAATCATGTCAAATGCATCGATTATAAAACACTTTGACACATTCTGGCTTTTTTGCACCAAATTCCATGATGCATTTTGTCATTAATCTTTTGTGAGATTTTAAGAATAACCTCAAAAAAGCTGTATATCACTATTAATGTAATTTTGTGGTTTAAAAAAAAAAAAAAAAAAAAAACTTTAAATGTTATTTTTATCCTAGCAATTAAGAATAAGCTATTATAAGCATTGCATATTTATTGCAATGTGCTTGAAAAGCTCAACTGTCATACCTTATAAAGTATAGGAATTTTTTTGAGCATTCCTGTAGAACTATAAATTTGATATACGCAGTTTTCTGTAGAGAGTATAATTTTGAAATCCTTAATAACATACATTAATTTTGTTTTGCTTGAAATAGATAAATGTATCTAAAATACACTTTAAACTATGATTGGCCATAGAGGACAATGTATTGTAATTCTTTTGGGTGTTCCTGTAAAAGAACTGTAATGTATGTGTCATTCCATGGGGACGGGTATGCCATTCTGACTCATTTTAAGGTGTTAAAATATTTTTTAAATGCAGAATTTATTGAGTAATCTTTTTCAAAAACATTAGTACAATAAATTAGCTTTTTACTTATGAGTCTAAAGCAGTAGAATTTTGTACTGATCAATTTTCTAAAATATTTTTTTTTTAATTGTGTGATGGGTGTGACAGTTTTCTGGCATGCCTTTTCATTAACATCTATACTTGTAAAAATACCTGTGAACTTTAATATAATAGATTTTTTTTTCATAGTTAAAACACATTAAACTAAACAAAATACTAATACCATTTTCAAAATAAATTTCACTTATTTAAATTGAAAAATGCTTAAAATCTCATGTGACTGGTGTGGCAGAAATTGTGACAGGTGTGACATCGTGCAAATTTTTTCATAATTAGTTGCTTAAACAGATTAAATAAAATGTAAAATTCATGACAGTAGCTTTTTTATTTAAAAAAAATTAAGATATTTGTAACTAAGGAGGGATTGCCCTCCATAAGGGACTTTCTAACGGATTCTAATCCATATTTGCACGAAGTTTAGGAGAAAATCACGGAAAACAGCTAACGGTTAGGTTGGCGGACGCGACCTGGTTTCGAATCAGGCACCTTCCGTTTCCCAGTTCAAAGCGCTAGCGCTATGCCACTGGTGAGGTGTAACTAAGGAGAGATATTCAAATATAAAAATTAATAATAATAATCTCTATTATTAACAAGGGATGGTGGTAAAACTTCTTTTTTATTATCACAAATTAATTTTCCACAGATATGTCTTCTGTTTTTGGCCAATACCAAAAAGTGTCGCTTGCATGCATATACAGTTGAGTGCCAAAAATCTGCCGACCTAAAATCCACAAACGTCTCGAAATCTGCACACCTTCTCTGATGTAAATAATGAAATTCGTAGACATCCACATGTTTTAAATCCAGATAAATATTATTCTGATGATAATGAAAATTTGGGGAATAATAATAATAAAATCCATTTGATAAAAGTAGAAGAAGAATACCCTAAATTTTTAGAATAGCAAAGTTCCGTAACAAAACAAGAATTAATGATAATATGAAATTTGCAAAATTAAATAAATAAAAGAAAGAAACTGAAAGTAGAAAAAAAATAATATTTTGAATCAATTAAATGAGAACTTATTCAATTTATCACACCCATTACAAGAATTGAGTCACACCCATCACTATAAAATTTGGATATTAAAGATTTTTTTCTATTTAATATCTTATTCTTACTTTGGTTAATTATAAGTTTATCTATAGGAAATTTAGAGTTTCTACAATAACGAGTGTGTTGTGTATACATACCGTTATAAGCAACTTTTATGTGACGGGTGTGACAAAGATTTGTTTATTTTTTATTAATAATGCATATGTTTAACTTTGTTTTATTAGCAATATGGTCTATATATGTTAATTTGTATTATCTGCATACAATATTTACACTCACAATTTAAAAAGAGACTATTTAAATAGTATTTCTGAGTAAATGTAAATACCATGTTTTTTAAACATAATAATTATCAGATTTCTTCAATGTCAGAGGTCAAAATTCTAGAATTGTGTTTTTTTACAAAGATTATTTTTGTAATTCATACTCTACATTAAAATAGCTTTAATTTGATATGTCACAAGTTATTATACAATAAATTTGAAAATTTGATGCTTTTGTCCACTTTTACATGAAATGGCTCATATACCATTCTCAATAATGCATGTGGGACAGTGCATAGGTATAACATATACATACATTTCATAGTAACTGATGAATATTTACAGCAGTTAGAGCACAGACAGACTGACAAACGTCATAAACACATAAACAGAAATCATAAACACTTTTCAACTTTGTTGGAAAGTGTTAAAAAGAAAAGAGCAAATTTGCCTTCTTTCATATTAAAGTTATAGTGTCGTAGTACTATAAATAAATACTACAGCACTAAAAAACTAACTCAAATTGTCTACCAGGTTTCATAAACTGAATTTCATGACTTTTTCATGATTTTCATGACCTTTGCACACAAATTTCATGACCTTAATTAACTGTAAAAATTATTGTTGCATATGTCATTGTAATATGTAATTTCGTATAATTAACAAATACATATAGTAATGCTACTCAGCTTGGCAGCGTGAACGCTTTGTTTATCTCCTTGGAAAGCTCAAATCTGGAATCGTGAACGACTTGGGTTTTTCTCGAGTTACTCAAAGGTGGCAGTCTGAACGCACCCATCAACAAAAGAAAAACAAACTACGACATGTTCTGTTTCGTTCACGATCGTCCCGCTTGCGATTATGACAAAGACTTACAAATTTTCGGTGATGTCAAGACCCTTTCAAACGTCCATTTGATATCAAATGGCCTGGAAAGGGGATTTTTTTTTTTTTGACGGAAAAATTCATGACTGAAAGGCAAAATTCATGACTTTTTCATGACTTTCATGACCATTTTCTGAAATCGTGACTTTCATGATTTTCATGACCGGTAGACACCCTGTAACTTATCTAATAATGTCACATAGTGACACCCCTTTATGAAATTTAGGTTCACACCATTTTTCTAAAATTTAACATACTACAAAGAATTGTAAATTTTCTGTTTTTTTCTCTGATTTATCATCTCCCCCACTGCTTCAGCCATATTTTTTTTTTTTTTTTTTTGTAAAAGGAAATTTTCTTTCTACTATAAAATATGTATTTTTTTTTAATCTTGAGAGCTAAAGGACGATAACATTAATTTCCCACGTGGAAGTTGCTCCCAGGCCTAGCTAGCCGTCACACAACGATGTACCGATGTCTTGTCCCTGTAAGTACAAGTGCTACAACCTTCCCGAAAAATGACGAATGTTCTAGAACATCGTTGAACCTTCCGCCACGTGGAAATTCCTTCCCACTAGCATAGGGTTACAAAAAGACGACCGCTACTGTGGCGAACATATCGCCAGGTACGCAGACATGGTGCAGGCTCCTGATTGGCTACAGCAGTCTATCTCGCCACTCTTGGCAAAAATGGCGAGCTCCGAGCCCACGGATCGCAACGACGAGAGAGTCAGTTCTCTGCTTGCCTGCCTGCTGTGTGTACACCTTTTCTGCGAGGCGTAGTCCTCCTTGGTGGCCCCATGTGCCATTTTTTTAAAATTCTTTTTTCGTAACTTTATAATTTGTGTTAGTTGACCAGCACCGTTTTGACCATATTTATAATGCGTAAATAAATGAGTTCCTTTTCTGTATAATTTGGTGTCTTCATTTAAAACAACGAATCACAGGTGTGTTATATGTGTGTGTGTGTGTGATAAGTTAGAGCGTTTTAGTGTACACGATTCCGGCATCAGTCTTCTCCGTTCGTCGTCATCCATAGAACAGGTATGTGCCCGTTTTACAATTTCTATTGGAGTCGGACCATTCGAGAGTGTTTAAATTAGAACCTGCAAGAGTAGAAATTTTCTGTACGATCACAAGGTGTTGAAGATTTATTTAGGACCATTATTCTATGCAAATACTTTTCGCATGCCAACGATTTTGTTTCTTATGTGATAATATGGTACTGTGACGTCTCTCAAAGGTCCGATTGCTGTTATTATTGTTGTTAATATATGCGTAAAGATCGGCAAAAATGAGCACTGGTAAAATTTTCAATTTTTGAATGATCAAATGAAGAACCTTAATAGAAGTATGAAATAGATATACATATAATTTATCATGAGATTTTGAAATATAATCGTCCATAGTATATAAAGTAATGATTGTATTTAAAAAAAAAAAAAAAAAAACCATGATGCAAGTGCTCTAAAAATAGAAATTGTTTTTGTACATATATATATGTGATGCTCTTAATTTCATAAATATTAGTAAATAAGCAACCTATAATAGTATCTGATAGAATTAAACTATGCCTCCCAAGAAAAAGAGATCGCAGACTGTCGCAAGTATGTCAGACATGCCACCTACCTTAATACCAGAAGTCCCACGCATTGAAGCCACAGATCGAAATAATACGCATAGCAATAATCTTTTAAGGCCTCACAGCCTCCCTGCCATCCATATTCAGCCGTTTGACGGGGATTCTGAACAACTAAATTTTTTTATTGACCAGCTCCGTGAAGTTGCCGCCATTCAGGGGTGGAATGATCAATTCTTATTAGCATATGCAAAATCCAAACTCGGCGGAAATGCCCTAAAGTTAATTCAACAGTCATCGCAAATAAACCAGGTAAAGACATCTGAAGAATTATTCAAATTACTCAGCAATTTGTTTCAAAACAGATCTGAAGCGACGTCAATCTTGGAATTTCATTCTTTCAATATGTTGCCAGGTGAAACAGTTCGAAATTTAGCACATAGACTTGATGTCCTGGCATCAAAAGTTTATTCATCCGTTGCAGACAAAAATGCACTGTCACAGATCAAATTTGTTAAACTCACACAAATTATGCCACCGGAAATTCGTTTACAAATTTTACAGTCCGGTATCAAAACATATGAGGAAGCAGTAAACAAAGTGATCATGGTACAAGAATGTATCACCCATAACAATATCTTAGCTCAGCAGCCCAGCGTTATAACTCCCGAGAATGAGACTTTGAATTCAATTCAACAAAAATTGGACAAATTAGATCGTAAGATCCAACAAGATCCGGAAACTTATAGTCCCAGGAGACCCTCCTATAACAAGAGAACAAGAACACACCGCGTTCCATCGCATAAGCCGCTACCTCAAAGGAACTTTTACAATTTTAAAAGTCACAACAGATTCAATAGCAGAAGAAATTTTCGATGTGGAAATAATCAACGTTCATCTTTTATTCAGCACAGACAATCTCATCCTCATAATGCCAATAACAATAATTACAATTACCTTCATAGCCATATTAGTTGCCAGGTGTGTCATGAACCCGGACATGCTGCTCCTATCTGTCCACATGCCACCCGTTTCTTTTCATCTTTAAACAGACATAACATCCCACCGCTCCCCACGTCCTCAACTTCCATACTACCTATCAGCAATATTCACCCAAACTTATAAACGAGAGTCTGAAGGATGCCCAGTACTCTCAATCTCAAGATACATCAAGTGCATCGATAAATATCAGTATAGACAAGAACCCTCTACAAGTTTCACAAATACAAGAATTCATTGCAAATGTCAACAAGAAGAAATCTCATATTCCAATTATAACTGCAACTTTCGCTGACCACAATATCCCAGTATTACTCGACACGGGAAGCTCAATATCAATTATTGATAAGGTGTTTTTCCATCAAAATTAACATTGTTTTAATTACAGATACCTCAGCCGTAATGTTGAAATAAGTACCATAAATTCTAAAGTTGATTTTGAGGGATGTGTAGAGGTGTCATTTAAGATAAAGGATAATAATTTTAAACATCCAATGTATATCTTCCAGTTATTAGAATTGTCATCATTCAAAGTCCTGTTAGGGTTTGACTTCATCCATAAATTCAATGTCGTAATCTTCCCAGACTTCAAGATGTGTAAAATAGCTCAAAGTCATATTTTTTTTTAAAATGATAGTGATCAAAAGTTTGCAAACAGTCATATCAATAACATCCATCAAAATCAGATGCGAGAACAACAAAATGCACCCAATAGTGATTTGAGGAAACATGTACATGCCCCCCCCTTTCATTCCTCAGCAGTATATGCAAGATCATGTTAATTGCAAAGCTCGATCAACACAAAAGGCTCTTTTAGCCCCTGGTGAGCAGAGATACGTCACAGTGTATGCTATAATTCCAGAGGAGCTACTTAGAACCGAATTTTTATTTATACCTAATGACACACATCGAGCTAATTTTTTTGAGTCTATACACTCAATTTCACACGGCACACAGCAGGCAGACCAGCAGAAACTCACACAAGGGCAGGAGACACAGCACACACAACCACACTTTAAAATCCAATTTGATGTCTATTGTGAAAACCCCAGTGATGAAGCAAAACACATAAATAAGAATTCTCATGTCGGAGACATCTTTCAGATTGCTGACTTTCGAAGTCCATTCCTGTCTCAGCCCAACAAGTTTAACACCGAAATCCCCCCTCCAGGTCATGCAGAAATAGCAAATCTTATTCAGCCTACTCAAGAAATAATCCAACAGAGATACGAAGAATTCCACAATAGCAAATATGACGTTTCTCACTTGTCCCAAAAGGAACAGCAGGAACTCCACACAGTTTTAGAAGAAAACTTCCAGGCTTTTTCCTCATCTTTAACTACTATGGGCCACACAGATAGAATTGAACCCACTTTACATTTTACGTCAAATTACCCCATAAAATGCCTACCGTTTCCAATACCTCAAGCTTTACAACAGGAAGCCCAGCAACAACTTAATGATATAAGCTGCTGGTATAATTTCTAAAAATATTGCCACATGGGCATGTCCAATGCTCCTTGTCAAGAAGAGAGCCGTAGGAAAAGGTAAACAAACATACAGAATGGCACTCGATCTACACCTTTTAAATTCTATTGTCCAACACTCATCGTACCCGTTACCAAAAATTAGTCAGATAATCAACAGCATTGCCAATTTTCGTTTCTTCACGTCTCTAGATAAGCCCTCAGCTTACCATCAGCTCGAACTTCAGGAAATATATAGAGAAAGGATTTCGTTCACCACTCCATGGGGTACATACAAGTTTAATCGCCTCCCATTCGGGCTCAAAACAAGTGCTTCCATCTTTCAAGCTCTCATGGACACCATCAAAGAAGAGTGTAACGTCTCCGGAATAGTCTGTTACCAAGATGACATACTTATTTGTTCCAATAGTTTTTCTGAAACAATAGTCAAACTTCAAAAGCTACTCAATCTATTCAAGAAATATAATCTCACACTAAATCTCAAAAAGTGCAGTTTTCACAAAGAAGAAGTTAATTTCCTTGGGTTCAGTGTATCTCAATCTAATATCTCCCATAAATTCCAATATCAGCAAGATAACTTCTTTCCCTGTTCCAACAACAAAAAGGCAGGTCAAAAAATTTCTAGGCATTTGCAGCTTTTACAGACAACTTATTCCCAGGTATGCAGAATTAACAGACCACTTGTCTTACTAACATCACCAAAGGTTTCATTTAAATGGACTCCCACTCATCAAGCTGCTTTTCTGACACTCCAAGATATTTTCTTTAAAACACCCTTCCTTCAACAACCGGATTTTAACAAGCACTTTTATATAAACACAGATGCCTCAGCACATGCAATTTCGGCCATATTAATGCAAAAGTCACCAGATAATAATAATATCTTACCTGTTGCCTATTTCTCTAAAGCACTTCGTAATACTGAAAAGAATTACCCCGCTATAAAGCTAGAACTCATGGCTATTGTAAAAGGAATTCATGCATTAAAAACATTCTGTATGGAAAAGAATTTACCATACTGTCTGATAGCAAACCACTAAAACACTACAAAAAGATCACTTCACCTGCTGATATCATATCAAGATGGTTACTGGAACTGTCAGAGTATACTTTTGTCTTTGAACATGTACCTGGTAAACAGAATGTTCTTGCTGATTTTTTCTCAAGGACATCTTTCAAACATAATTCTGAAGATGTTCAATCTAATCCTAATTTAATACGAAGTAATGGCATAATCCCAATACATAATGAAAACATAAATGAATTACATACCTACACTGCAGAAGATGACCACAATATAATTTCTAGACCACCACCAGACCCTTTATGTGAAATTTCAATTCCTACATTGCTATATGAACAGAATAATGATGCGGACTTGAAGAAGATCATTCAAGACATAAGAAAGATTGGCCCAACCAAACACAAAAATTATATTATATGTCCCAGTACTGGACTTTTAAAATTCATGCAACAATGTAAGACGGAAGACCAGATTTCCACACAATTTAAAGTCGTTGTTCCACTATCCCTACAGGCCAAGTGCTTAAGAATCCATCATATAGCACACTTTGGCATCATCAAAACATACAATGCTATCCTGGAAAATTTTTGGTGGAAAGGTTTATTTGCTGATACAGTTAATTTTGTCAAGTCCTGCTCAAGACGCCTCTCCTCAAAACCCATCACAATTCCACCTGCACCTTTTCAAAACACACATATACCAACCAGACCAGGAGAATTTATATCGCTGGACTTTGTAGGTCCGTTCAGAAATGGCTATTCTATTCTGACAGTGATCGATCACTTCTCAAAATTCCTATACCTGTATCCGATAAAAAAAATTACTGCTATGAATACTTGTAAATTTCTGTTTGACTATTTTTGCACCTTTGGAAGACCTCAACTAATACTGACCGATCAGGGTTCACAGTTTACCTCAGCTATGATGCATGAGTTTAACAATATGTTGGGCATTAAGATACAACACACTAGAGTTGCTCATCCACAGGCTAACTCAGTCTCGGAAAGAATAAACACCTCTATAAAGGCAACAATTAAAGCACTTATGCAAGATAATTTTTCATTTTTCCACGCCATTAAGATTCATCAAATGTTATATAACTCTTCACAACACTCAACAATTGGCTTTTCAACTAATAAGGTCCACTTTGGCCGTTCTCTGGCGACAATGTATGACAATTTTACACCTATGAAAACACAGATACTCGATGAAGAAAGCGATTACAATAATATGTTAGAAAACCTTGAAAAAATATACAAGCAAGTCCATGAAAACTTACTAAATTTCCAGCACCTTCAAAATAGTAAACAACACCAAAAAGCAAAAATAAGAAAACCAAGAGTGAATGATACAGTTTACTTAAAAAATAAAGGTGCATTTCACTCATCAAATACAGGACCATTCATCGTCAAAACATTGCATAGTCCAGTCATTGTGTCGATTCAGCGAAAAGAAGAATCGAATGCACCTATAAAGAAAGTTCACATAAACAAACTTATTTTTGTCCCTCAACGTAAGCCTCATCTGATTGAACACTCTCAACCTTCTGCATCAGCGACACAACCAACAGGTTTAATGTCCCACAATAATATGGACGACGACATAAACGTTGATACCAGTCCCGCAGTCTGTAATTTTCCTAATGAACTTGAGCTTCAGCCGAACCAACAACAAGTGCTGCAAGATCCTCCGAGCAGTCCAGACCAAACAACTGATGAAGATGACATCCCCTCACATCTGCCTATTATCCAACCAGTTCGAGCTAGGAGTCCTTATCCCCTCAGAAGTCGCACAAAGAAGTAGATCTGCATTCCATGTATCCTTTTAACAATGTTGCAACAATTTACCATCTTTTAGATACAGGTTTGTTCTTCTTACAAATGCTTTGTTATTATGCCTGCTGGCGGGTGTAAAGTTGCCTTATACTTCTCTTTCCACCTGGATAACACTCCAAGGACTTTTGAACTGATATACATACAAATACGATAAAACTAAAACTTACCTTAACAGCACAGTTTCTCAGGTATCCAATAGGAAAGTGTATTTAAACATACAAATATTGATCAATTGAAAATGCTATAAGATGTGATATTTGCATACAGTACCTGCATACCAATAATGTTGTGTAACTTCTTGGTAAAACAAGTAAATGCAATGTATATAACATATTGTATACTCATTGATTTACCTTTGTCTATTGCAAGAATAATATAACTTCGCAGCCATGTTTTTTTTTTGTTTCCTTTTTCAGAACAGAAGGTTCGCATCTGTTTTCAATCTTTGAACAAGGTTTACTTGGCCCTTGCACCATACTGTTCAATTTTATTGTTTCCTTCCTTTGTCCATTTCACTTCCTCTCTTGTGACCTATGGTCAGTTTTTGGTTTTTTTTCTCTTTGTACCAGGGATATGGTTATTCTCCATATTCATTTGACTTTTCCTCCATAAACTTGCATTAATGTAGTGAATGTACATAATCTTCCTGCATTATAAGTCACTCTATACTGGTTCAGCATGTGCATATGCCAACACTTGTATTGGCATATAACTGTATGTACTGTGTAATACACCTAAGTTTCATTTTAGTTTGCTCCTAAATGTATAAATGAGTGTGTAAATAACAAAAGTTTGTGTTCCCCCATTGGTACCAATGCCCACCTTTTACAGTAAATGTTTTCTTTATAGTGTGTTTCTGTATGTTTCTTTTGTATACTTTCTTTATACTAGTGAGATATACAAAATATTGTCATAATGTATGTATCTTATAGTGTAACCTAGTTGAAATATGCACATACTGCTCAGCGGCGGATCCAGAAAAAAATTCTGGAGGGGGTACAAGACAATTTTTGTCACATTTCCTCATAGAATGACTTGAATTTACAAAATAAGTCTATCTTCTATAGTGTAAATTCAATAATAGTAATAAGTCAATCTTCTATAGTGCATTCGTCTGGGGGGGCACGTGCCCTTGTGCCCCCCCTCTGGATCCGCCAATGATACTGCTACGAATAGTGTCAACGCTTGTAAAATTTAAACGAATAGGAGTACTGCAAAACTTTACAACACTTTTACCATGTATGTACAATTTATATGAAATTTTTCATTCCCAGGCAACAAATGTGTTCTGAAGTTATACGCACAATTTGTAGGTGCGTCAACTGCTTAACTCTGTCTGTATTTTTTTTATATATGAAATATGTATTGTATCTGTTCCTTTGGTCGACAACTGTCCGTCGACATTGTAATTCCCTTTGTAGCCCATGGTGCTGGTTGTTTTTTTTTTTCTTCCCTGTTTTGCGGGAGGATGTCACATAGTGACACCCCTTTATGAAATTTAGGTTCACACCATTTTTCTAAAATTTAACATACTACAAAGAATTGTAATTTTCTGTTTTTTTTCTCTGATTTATCATCTCCCCCACTGTTTCAGCCATTTTTTTTTTTTTTTTTTTTTTTTTTTTTTGTAAAAGGAAATTT
Source organism: Cheiracanthium punctorium (assembly GCA_038373885.1). Classification (NCBI taxonomy): domain Eukaryota; kingdom Metazoa; phylum Arthropoda; class Arachnida; order Araneae; family Cheiracanthiidae; genus Cheiracanthium; species Cheiracanthium punctorium. Next base: position 11,052 of record JAWZYV010011713.1, on the reverse strand, counting down.
TCTTTCTACTATAAAATATGTATTATACTACATACTATTCTACTATACTATATACTATTCTATTATACTATATACTATTCTATTCTACTATAGAATATGTATTATACTGTTTTTTTTTAATCTTGAGAGCTAAAGGATGATAACATTAATTTCCCACGTGGAAGTTGCTCCCAGGCCTAGCTAGCCGTCACACAACGATGTACCGATGCCTCGTCCCCATAAATACAAGTGCTACAACCTTCCTGAAAAATGGGGAATGTTCTAGAACATCGTCGAACCTTCCGCAACGTGGAAATTCCGTCCCGCTAGCGTAGGGTTACAAAAAGAGGACCGCTACTGTGGCGAACATATCGCCAGGTACGCAGACATCGTGCAGGCTCCTGATTGGCTACAGCAGTCTATCTCGCCACGCTTGGCAAAAATGGCGAGCTCCGAGCCCACGGATCGCAACGACGAGAGAGTCAGTTCTCTGCTTGCCTGCCTGCTGTGTGTACACCTTTTCTGCGAGGCGTAGTCCTCCTTGGTGGCCCCATGTGCCATTTTTTTAAAATTCTTTTTTCGTAACTTTATAATTTGTGTTAGTTGACCAGCACCGTTTTGACCATATTTATAATGCGTAAATAAATGAGTTCCTTTTCTGTATAATTTGGTGTCTTCATTTAAAACAACGGATCACAGGTGTGTTATATGTGTGTGTGATAAGTTAGAGCGTTTTAGTGTACAAGATTCCGGCATCAGTCTTCTCCGTTCATCGTCATCCATAGAACAGGTATGTGCCCGTTTTACAATTTCTATTGGAGTCGGACCACTCGAGAGTTTTTAAATTAGAACCTGCAAGAGTAGAAATTTTCTGTACGATCACAAGGTGTTGAAGATTTATTTAGGACCATTATTCTATGCAAATACTTTTCGCATGCCAACGATTTTGTTTCTTATGTGATAAATAAATAAATATTTAATTATACTTCATCAGCATTTAACAAATTCAGCAATTATTGCCCTACTTAAATGTCCATTAAAATTTTTTTAAAGTATTATTCCATTATATACATTGTTTTATCGATACCTATTAGAATAGTAACTATGTTAAAATAATTGAAACGATAAAGTATAGTATATTTGTGCAATTTTGTGAGTCTATAGGAATTTATAAAGAAAAAAAAATTATAAATTAAAAAAAAATTATTTGCTTAATTTTATCAAATAATTTGGAAAGAGGTATGGTAATGTTTGCTACTACCACTACTTACACACACACTTTTTTTTTTTTGGTGTGTGTGTGTCTTTTTTTTAAATCTTGAATTTAGTTGATAGGCTTTATTGAGACCATTTCTTTTCTCTTTAAGTAGTTTGTGTCCTTAAAATTAATAAAAGGAAAAATATAAATTTTTTTTATCAAAAATGCAACACCATGGAGGAAGGACACAACTGAACCGAAATTTTCAACACGTGCGAAGTATAGTGTGTTAGGCAAATGATTAAAATTTCAGTCATCACACATGTGAGGCTACACAGCAGCACCCTATGGACTGCTGCTGAAGCTGTATAAATAGAGGGCTGTATAGGGATGTTGAAAATAGCCTATGATTATTTGCTAGTGGTAAACATTAGGTGAGATTTAATTTTACTTCTTTGATGAAGGCGGGCAACATTTCAGCAACTGACGAAGCTTGTAAGTGGAAGAATCATCAGCCTTCATGAAAGAGGGTTTTCCTATCATACAATAGCAGTTTGTGTGGAGCTTAACAGAAGCAAAGTGAAGTGAGTTTGGAGGCAAAGGACCAACAAGAATCGTAGAACTTGGATGTCCAGGAGTGGACTTTGAAAGATGATGTCAATGCACGATGATAAGATACCTGCTGATGGACCATACAGTAGGGTGGATCGAAAAAACTTTTTTTCGAAATTCACATTGCCTGAGTCATTATATGGTGCCAAACTAGCTGAAACCAATTGTCTTCAAATTTCAGCTTAAAATGTTGACATCTTGAGGTTCCACACCTCAAGTGAATGTTTATATTAGCTTTTTTTCAAGTTTTTAATGATTTTTATGTAAAAAATATTTTTTCAAATTTAGTATTTCACTGAATAATTCATTAATTTATAAAATAATATTAATGAATTACTTTCTCATTAATAAATTGTTTTATTGAAACGTTACTGCCAGATATCAGATCCAGAAATGACTTTTTGTACATAAAAAAAAAGCAAATTATACTCTAAAATCTACTAGATAGCAGCGCGTGTTCTAATCTAACTATTATATCATAACCTAATAAGGCACGTCACTTTTGTGTGGAATGATTCCTTTTTGCGATTGCCTTTGTTTCAACCACTTGTTTCTCCTTTGTAAGATTGAAGCAATACGTTTTATTAATTTTGATTTATATTTGACAAAAAAAATAATACGGAGTTTTGAATTTAAATATGACCACAACTAGAAGTGAGACGTTTTGTAGTGTTTTCAGAATTCCAGTACTATTGAAAGAGACCGTGTTACCACCAACGTATTCTGATTTAATGAAGCATTTCTTAATCACAAAAAATGATATACTGTGGAATAAGGGGAACAAAAAGGATCCTTTAGTAAAAGAGATCATCAAAATTATTTCTTTGGATGTTGAAAGAATTTGGAAGAAAGCCTCCTTGCCTGTGGTAAGTCACCAAGAAGTAATTCCCCTTATTGAAAATTATAATGAAAGATACGATCACAACTTAATTCTATACAAGTAGCACAGTCTTTGTACACCATATACTTCGATGGAAGAAAGGACACAACTATTATGTAAGAAGTGAAGCTCTTTATATACTACTGTATCTGTGGGAGAGCATATTGTTATGTTGTCAGAACCTGGTGCTGTTCACATAGGACATGTGACTCCGCATTCAGGCTCTAGTACTGATATTACCTGCATCTAGTACTGATATTATCTGCATCAACTTTGTTACACAGAAAGAGACTGCACTTTAGGATCTTGTTGCCGTTGGGTGAGATGCACCGAAAGTCAACATTGGGAAGAAAAATGGCGTAGTTAGACGGCTTGAAATCTTTGTTGGCCATAAATTGCACTGGTCTGTATGCTTATTGCATACTAATGAACTACCTCTTCGCCACCTTTTCCATAAGATTGACGGAAAGACATCTGGGCCACACCAGTTTTCTGGAACAATAGGACAATTTCTGAAAACGTATGAAACGTTTGCTGTGACAAATTTTATTTCTATTCCTATTGCTCTGCCTGAAATTCATAAAAAAGACCTCAGTACAGACCTAAAGTACCTCTTCGATATTTCTAGGGCAGCATGCTCGGGACAGTGCCATCCAGATTTGGAAAACAGAAGTCCAGGAAGGATGTCTCATTCAAACTGACTCACAGCGAACTGAATGCTGCGCATGTACATGTCGACTGTCGAACCAACAGAATGCTTTAAACTCCTAGTAGATTATGTGATGAAAGTGTACATGCCATCCTGGTTTGAAAGAAAGAAAATCCCAGGAGCTAGTCATGGAGCACGGAATGATGAAAAGAAGTTAATTCTTCCCAAAAGATTTTAAGTGAATCATTCATGAAGTTATTCAGAGGAACTCTTATTTTGCTCATTCTGAAACTATTGTGTTGGCATGATGTTTGATGAATGATCACATATTTGAGAATTTGACCTAAGAAGAATATTGAAAGCAAGAAAAACTGACTGGAAGGGAAAAATACGCCAATTTGATCTTCTAAATATAAATTTCGAAGCAGAGTAGTATTTTCAGATGTTTCACTGGGACAATCCTTTGGAACCACCAGCTACCATGAACCTCAGTAACAAAGACGTAGCAAGTATGATCAGAAACGGTTCAGAATAGAGAAGCTCCCTTGCACTTCTCAAGCAGTAGAAAGGCATGTAAGACTACTAATGCAAGCATCATTGGTAACATGTGGAGCAAAAGCCTGAGATGGATACATTCGTTGTGGAATCAAATCTCAAAAGGAACTACCAAAGTTCATTATTTTGCCCGGCATGTGGACTCCAAAATTGAAGACTGATTAAAGTAAAGTGTTTTATTAGTCAATAATACTCGAAAGGTAAATTTGGTATCATTTCCTTTTCTGTATTAGTGTGCTTTCGAAATATTAATTGTCTTTAAAAATGAAGTAATATGTAAATATTTAATAACTATGTATTCAAAATATACCCCAAAACTTTATGACGCTCGGTTGCAAGTTAGTGACTTTTTTTCTTCTTTCTTTCTTTCTTTTTCTTTTTCTTTTTTTTTTTTTTTTTGTTTGTTTGTTAACGGCAATAAAAAATGCCGTACTAATTCTTTTTAGTAGTTAGAACTGTTTTTGAGTCAGAAAATAAAGTTATTGTAAGCATTAATATAAAATTTTAAAAAATTGATTTTTTTACTTTTTACGTTAACATTCCTTTCTTTGAACCCAGTGTGGAACCTGAAGACAATCAGTAAATGAGCTAGAATTTTTTTTCTGTGACTTTTTTGCCATACAGCACCATTTGTTGAGTCAGGCAATATTAAAATCAAAAAAAAAAAAAAAAAATTGGGCCATTTTCACTCCACCCTACCATACAGCTTCACCTAAATATATGACAGCACACCGATCAAATACTACAGGTGTATCAGTCTCTACTTTAACGATTCATTAATGTCTGCTGTTATGCTGTGGACTGAAACTGAATGCAAAAGCTCTTTTATAGAGGTTCTCTTTCATTTATGCAGTTGCAGCACTTATTGTAACAAGTGGTGACCATGCAAAATACTAATTTTGGACACCTATTTATTTATTTATTTTATTTAATCAATACCAATAGTTTGCATGTTAAACTTTCATTAATTCTGATGATTCTTTCATGTTGCTGCATTTTACACAAACATCAGTTTACAAATAAGATATTACATGAGAAACAGTTCGTACACAAAAAGTATAAAATACATATAGGAGTTGTTGGTGGGCTACATAATCTATTATATAAATGTGAAAGTTTGTTTGTTTGTTCAACCAGAAACTTTATCCACAGCATTCGACCGATCGGCTTGAAATTTTGCACATATATGTAAAACAACATAGAATAGTCTGTAGTCAACTATAAAATTCTGAAAACTCAATCATTCCACAATTTTTTTTGTTCGATTTTTTGATAATTTTCACCTTTAGAAAGCATTTCCAGTTTCTGATTGTCTAAAATAGTGATCATGTGATAGACCATCTATATGCTGGCGATACATAACTGTAAAAAAAGTACCATATTATAAATAAAATCAAATGACATCATTTTGATGTCACAAGTTTAAAAATGCATTAGAAATTTAATTATTGTGTAAAATAGTGATCATGAGACATACCATTTACATGGGGGAGATAGACGTAACTGGAAAGAAAGTGGCATATCATAAATGAAATCAGCGTCATTTTGATGTCACGAGTATAAAAATGCATTACAAATCCTAATTAGGTTACTAAGCTTAGACAAAACATTACACCACAAACAAAATAATAAACTTCTATATTATCAGATGCTGTAGAAAAGTAAAATAACATGAGTTTTTCTTTTTTCCTTTCTTTCACTAATTCATATTAGATAAAGCAACTGACAATGATGCAATTTTGTCATCATGAGTTTAAAAATACTAAGTTAGAAATCTATGTAAAAATTTACTGTTATAAAAATTCAAAAGTATTTTGTTTAATACATGAGCTACCCTTGGCAATTTTTGAGCACTACGATTTTTCAGCAACCATAATAATGAAAGGAAACTTGCAAATTTTAAAATCATGGAAAATTCAAAAGGTGCCACAAGGGGGAAAATACTAATTAATAGAAAACATAGTATTCGTTATCAGCTTGATGACAACCGTCATATCTATTCCAAAAATCACACAAAATGTCACCAAGTTTTACGACTTTTGACGATATATACCTATTAATTTACCTTTTTTGGGGGCTGAATTCTAGGAACTTAACAAGTTCTTGCACAAAAGTTATGCCATTAGCAAAATAGCTCCGAAAAATGTTTGAAATACTGATTAGCTACGCATAACCCCAGCATCTCAAAATTAACTTCAACAAGCTCTGTAGCAAGTGAGTTTTTCAACATTGTAAGTTTCGATATTACTCCGTTTAAAAGCTACTGTGAGAAATAACCCGACTTAACTACCCTGGTCAGAACATAACATCATAAATTAAAAAATTGCATGAAATTCGTAAACTCTGCAACACAATTTAACACCCTATTCACAATTTGAGTGATTCTAAATAGCTCCTCAAGATTACACAGTTTGATTTTTTTTTTTTATGAGACTGAATCACGTAAGATTTAAATATTTAGATTGGTACAGCTTGGATATTTTCCACTACGGTGAGGTGAAATATATTTTGGGGCACTAAATACGCCAATCTGACAAGAATTATGCGTAAAAAGATATGTAGAGGTATTTTAATGGCAACCATTATAAATAATGTTTATCGCTTGTGCTAATGCATAAATTGCAAAGAATCATCAAAGAGTAGAAAAGTCACCATTGTTTACAAATATCTAAGCTGATTCTTTAAACTGAGCATTAAAGAGGGAGAAATGAAGATTGATAATATTTAATAAGTAATATATAGTATACATAATTGGTAGTATTAGTAGATTTGTTAAGTTAAAATGAATTAAATCACAGTATACCACGCTAATATATACTTCATGAAAAAAGTGGTCTATTCATCATTTTTCAATGGTCTTCTTACAGCTAACTAAACTATTATCCTACATTGCGTTTATGTAGCATTTCTTAATTTCTCGCCAAATTTTGAAAATATTATCCAGCTGACTTTTAGTTTTGAAGACATTTCTGGCATCACATTTCCCAATATGTTGCTAGTAAAGTCACCAATCTTGTAATTCTTTGCATATTTTTAGGGAAGCAAAAGACCACCATCAACTGTTGTGTAACCTCTAGCAAATTATATAGCAGGATATGAAATTTTAAGCTAGTTTAGTGAATTCTAAAAACAACACACTAAAAAAAAAAAAAAAAAAATTCTGTATGAATGGTACTGCTGAAACGAAGATTGTAGATTAATGATTAATAATAAAATTTCTTAAATAACACAACTAGTAATATTTATGTAATTCTAAATTTTTTGTCAAAGAACAGTATTTTTCCTCTCTTGTAAGATAAAACAAATGAGTATACTCAATATTACAGTATGTTTTCCATACATTTTGAAGGCTATAGTATAATACAAAGAAAACGGATAAATCAACAAAAAGCCTTGGATTTTGTTTAATGGAACATTTCTTTTGTATGAGTTTCTTTACTCAATAGTTGCAAGCTTTTTCAGGTGAAATTTGCATATAAAAAAATGTACATTTCTAGCTATAAGAGAAAAGACAACCATAAATTAACATCAAAAGCTGCAAAAATGAAAATTCTTACCACAGTTGAGTTTAAAGACAATTCGTCTAAATTCAATTCTTTGGAACAGTTATCACTCTCAGAGCTTTTGTCAGGTTCATGAGATGAATTTTCAGAAGCTTCACTAATCTTTACAGAACACCATGAATCTAATATTGCATTCTTTTGCTTCTTCAAATCCTTCTTATGTTTTTTCATCTGTTCATTTTCATAACCAGTACTAAAAAATTAAAGTTTATTTGATGTTAAACATGATTATGACACATGTAAACTATCTTATAAATGTAAATCACATTTCAAAGTGACTATGAAAGTATACTGCTTTTACATGCTTTTAAATCTGAATTTTTTTTTTTTTTTTTTTTTTTTCAATTGAGGGATAAAAAAACTGTCTCTCAAACTTTTATCCAAATGTCTTAAAATATGTCCTTTGATGATACACAGATATTGTTGCAAGAAGCTATTTTCAAGACTGAAAGCCATGAAAACAAAAATCAGTCCCTTCTGGCAGACGAATATCTCATTGGAATTTTGCACATTGCTATATAAAAAAGAAATCAATTATTTGTGTAAGCAAAAATAATAGCAAGAACATACAAAAAAAAAAAAAACTTGTGGTGAAAGGTAAAAAATAATTAAAAACTTTACAGAAATGCCAAATCTTGCATTTTTTTTGCATTTGGGTGAAAAGAAATTGTTAAGTATTAAATGTTTTAATTATGAAAATGTCTTATCCTCCTTAATCCATTATCCCTCAACTCAAAGCTTGGTTTTAAATATCACTGGTTGACTGGTTGTGAATGTTCGCACATGTATTATTTTTGCTTCCTCTTTTGAGTGTTATGCAATTAATTCTATACTTTTTGTTATCTTATTTGTGCATAATGTAACTGTATTATCCAAGTTTAATAAAATGCAAAAATCAAATCATGTGCTTACACACTAATTTTTGCATACACACTTATTGTGATTAACTCTTCACATATCTAGGAGGTTTTGGACTCCAGATGGATTCGTTTAATTTTTTTGCTGACCTATTTTTTTTTCTATGCTAACCCATTCATATTCAAAATGGCAACTAGAACTTTGAGAATCAAAAGGGGAGGCTCAGAAGTTAGGATCATCAGTTTTAATGAAATGTTGCTGGTTTAGGGGACCCATAGCAAAGCAAAATCCTAAAGAATTAGCTGACAGCTATAGCGCATTTTCAATAAAATTGCATATAAACGTTTGATACATTGTTATTTACCAATTATTTGATAACTGTTGGTTGTATGCAGCGGCACCATGGTTTTGCATTCAAATGTGGGCTGAAAGGTTACGTGTTTGTATCTGACTCTGTCCACTCTGGGGTTTCTTTCTTTTTTTTTCCTCCCTTGAAAATTCATAAAATAGTTTAAAATAACATGCATTATGAAATTGATACCACTTATTGAGTAAACACTATTTCTTTAAAATAAAATTGAATAACCATAAATAAAAGTGAAGGAAATTAGAAACTTTTAATCAATCATGTTTCGAAAAATAATTAAGTTACTTTTACAGATGCTATAACTGAGGTAGGGTGATACTAATCATAAAAACATGCAAAACAAAAATTATTTGATCATCTACTACAACATATGAAAGAAATATTTTTATATTCACATGGTTTGAGGGTAACAAATATTATTTACATATAGAAATATGTCTTTCATGAGAAAATTTTGTTGCAAACGCATATTTTAAGATGCCAGAAAAGAATTGGTGCTGATAGTACGAAATACATAACTGAATGAATTTTGAATAACTGAATGAATCCAGAGATGAGCTTCCGAAACTGGAAATATTCTAATCAAATAGTGGAAAAATTCAATGATTGGTGTAACAATGCTATAGATGCTGACAGCAATATGGCTTTAGACGATGCTCCTTGAAAACTTGCACGTAATATATATATATATATATATATATATATATATATTCTGCTGATTGGGAGTATTTTTTCTTATATATATATATATATATATATATATATATATATATAAGAAAAAATACTCCCAATCAGCAGAATCAATTTAATCAGAAAATTAAGGATGGATCAAAAATAGCATGTAACAAGTGTGACTGCATCAGGAACTGTGCTTTTGAATATAAAAGTAAGAAAAAGGATTATTATAAACACAAGCCTAACAGCTTTGTATTTTTATCCACCCTGGATGACTCTCAGATAGAATTACTAGGTGAAATCTGGCAACCCTACTTGCCTTATGCTCTTTTGATATCAAGCAAGAAAATCAAAAACTTGGTGGTTGATTCCGGTTGCAGTAGACATTCATGTATTGATGATTTTATTTTTATGGATATGAAAAACACAGAAATTGCAGAAATTAAATCCATTACTTACAAATAATGGAACAACTGAAGCAACTAATATTGGAAAAGTTCAAAGCAGAACAATATGCAACTGAAGAATATAAAATTTCCGACATAGTTTTAGTTCCAGAACTCAAGAACCCTGTGGCAGAAACAGGGTGACACAGCGACACTGTTGCAGAAACAGAACAATTGTCTGCAAACAATTGTTCTGTCAGAGTTGAAAAATGTGCTGAAATTGTAATTTTCAATTAACAATATTTAACTGCACCCACATCTTTGTGTGTGCATGCACGCATAAATATATTCTGTGTTGCAGAAAAAATTTTGTACTTTTGTAGCTTGTCGCAGAGAGCATGACAAAATTCTGCTACTGGGCTCAAAACTAACTAATTATCGATATCAAAACTGTGTGATAAGCATAAAAATGTTTTCTTAGCATCTGAAAGAAAAGACAATATTACTTAAGAGGTAGTAATTCCAAAAATATTATAATGCAAGTTGTGTAAGTGAGTTAATCAATAGTTCTAAATGAAGATATGCTGATCACAAACAATTAGATGTAAACAATTAGGCAATCTTAATTTTAAAGATTTCAAAGAATCAAATGAAAAAGATATTGTAACTCAATTATTTCAATGAAATTCTTGAATATTGTAAATAAAAAATTGAATATAGACATACCCAGGAAAGCAACAAAATTTCTTAAAACTATAAGGGAAAGCAATTAAATTCTTTTACTAAAAACAATCTCTCTATACCACGCTCTGCAGTTGGTTACTGGGGCAGTGAGGTCTACGCCAGTTGATGCCTTGCTTCTTATTACGGGTGAAATGGCCATTGAATACAATATTAAGAAATCTGCATTAAAACTATATCAGAAACTAGTATGAATGCCGCATAGCATTCAATGGGCCACTTTTGGCACATTCCCCCGTAGGCTAAAGATCCAAGAGGGATTCCTGCAGGCTGTCTTGCGAGAGATGACTAATTTCGACTTCCCGGCTCATGCTGAGTCCATGATGCCCCCTGTTAACCCATTGGAAGTCAGGGAAATTCCGTATTACCTAGACCTGTTACAACCTGTTTCAAAGACATGGAACTGCACAGATATTTTGTTGGGTGCAGGAATGGAGACAATCCACGTCCGGTTTCCTCCAGATAAATGGATACATGTATACACAGATGGCTCAAAATTAGATAACTACGGTGATGTGGGAGCCGGTATTCATTCAGATTATTTCTCTCACTATTTGTCCCTGGGAACTGCAAAAACAGCATTTGATGG